>JAPSES010000211.1:10534179-10563613 GCA_029822895.1 Maxillicosta whitleyi | reverse complement strand
TATATACCTAAAATATCAGGATGCACATCACGTTGAATACCATGTATGCACATATATCGCGATACGTATCAAATCATGACCCCTGTATCGGGATATGTATCATATCGCGAGGTTGTTGGCAATACCCACGCCTAATCCAGACTGTTCCCATTCCCTGGTTAATAATATTTAACTCAGAGGTTTGACAAGTAAAAAAAACTGCACATATTAAAATTAAAGGTGTTTCCCCTCAGGGTTATTTACAAAGAATACAAGATTAAAATAGCTGCATTCATGTAAATACATTCTTCCTGTTCTGCAAATATGTCACTGTTCTCTCCTTTATTGTACTGTGTCTCTATCAAGTTTCATTGTGACCTCTTTCACCTGATCCCATACCAGCTCTCTTCATCTGCTTCTGCTTTCTGCTCAACTTCCAGAGAGTCCTCTCACTGCGACATAAAAGCCTCTTCTAGTCATTACCAGCTGACACACTGAGGAGTTACAGAAGCCACTTTAACAGCACTCACACTGTACACGCTTGTGCATTATACCAACACTTACACTGACTTTCAGACCTATAACTACGGCACACATTGATGTTAACCGTATTTTTTTTTGTTACAGAGATAATAGAAAAGAGTTACAGAAGTATTTATCGACTGCTCTTGCTCTGTTTATATTCAGCTCATGTTGTTCATGACAAAAACAACAACAAAAAACCCTGCAATTACACGAGCCACTGATTATGACTCTCAATTGTGTCTTTTGTTGCATGCTTACAATGCAACATTCAAGCACATGATAAATCTACACTAAATTAAACTGTTTATGCTTGGATGACTGGTGATGCTTTCTTATAAATGCTGAGTATATATGTTTTCCACCACTTTATTGTCTCCTCTCTATTAAGTACATCCAAAATAAACCAGACTAACAGCAACAGAGACTGCGATAGAGAGACTCATCTTTCATGTTGCTGCAGGCGTGGGGGTATCAGTCTGCAGTCTGCATCCATTGTGGTGACAGCGATTGTCTCCAGGGGGTGATAACCTGTTCTGGGACACTAAAGCTAAGCTGTGTGAGTACCACTCAGATCAAAGCTTTTTTACTTCATAAATACTGTGCAATCTCATGACTGCTCTTGAGACAACAGATAGCATCCAAATCCAAAAAGCACGCATGTGTGTGTATTGGGAACGCTCAGTACCAACACGTCAAACACAAACAAACACTTTAAAATTAAGTACCATAACTTTACGAACACCAAAAGCTTTAAGAGGCTCTGTTAAAGAGTGAAACATAAAAGACCAGATGGTGACACGTCTGCTCTATATAATGACGACATACTGTATAATTCAATTATCTACGTCAATATACAGACTTATAGGGTTCAAAAGAGCGCATTATTAACAAGATTGTTCAAATCAGTCAAATGTGATTCATCCACCAGACGTCTGGCAGATGAGAAGAATTTTTTTTCCAGTATACTGAATATATTTCAAACAAGAACCTGTTAGATGTTGACAGGCTGTAAATAAGCACAGTGTTCAGCAAACATTCTCTCTACATTGTGAGCCAGGCCTCTCCCCAGAGAACTGAGGGTCAGGAGTTCCACTTCCTGTATGAGAGCTAATAATAGCAGCTTTACCCAAAGAGGCATCTCAATGTTTTTTGTTTGTAACGCTCATTTCCAAGTGTTTTGTTCTCCCACAAACCAACATCAGCACCATTTTCTCCATCTGCCTCTACCTCCGCAAAGGAGGTGTGAAGGCCAAGATGCACGGCCGTAAATACATGCACGGCTGCCTAAACCACACACAAACAAATGCATAAACCATTAACAGAGTCAAAGGCAGCGCTGTTTGAAGTCCAGTGGACAGAGATATTGTGGTTGTCACCAAAGAAACACTGCATAACATATTCAGCAGTGTCTCTCACAGAGTGCTTTGTATAAACAGACGGCAGTTGCTGTGATGATGTAAGGCCTTGGGAGGACGAGGGGAGTCGACTTATCCTGCCTCTTACCTCTGAACTTCTTTGGAGGGTTGTTAAGGTCTCCTGCATCCGGTTGAACAACACAGCGGTCATCCACCAAGCTGTGATTAAAAAGCATAAAAATTTAATTAATATCATGCAAGTACAGTAAACGTGCTCTTGTTAAATAAGTCTCTGGTGTTTTTTGTCCGTACAGTTCAGGTGAAGCACATTCCTTATGCGTTATTTTAATTTATTTTAATATTAAGCTTTGTTTTTGTCTTGGTTTTTGTTTTTATCTGGATGTCTCCCATTACAGCTACAGGAGCTGAAATCAGACCGGAAGTAACAGCATCATTTAACAATATACACCTCACTCCTGGATGTTTTTTCTCTTCTTGGTCCAAATCAATTAAATAGAAAGACAGATGACCTGTAATTATTCAATGACATCATGGAAAAGTGAAGATGCTTTTCCAAACTTCAGTGTAAGCACACAGACTAGGAGAAGAATCACCTCCAGGTCACATCTCACTGACTTTAATGAATGATTGGTAATTACATCCGT
Organism: Maxillicosta whitleyi; assembly: GCA_029822895.1. Lineage (NCBI taxonomy): Eukaryota > Metazoa > Chordata > Actinopteri > Perciformes > Neosebastidae > Maxillicosta > Maxillicosta whitleyi. Next base: position 10,561,089 of record JAPSES010000211.1, on the reverse strand, counting down.
CAATCATGCATTTATTCCCATGACATTTTAATGATTAACCAAATATCTGCTTGACAGAATAGATTTTCTGAAAACACACAAAAGGAGGAGACGCTGAGGTCGTGTCCTCTCAGACCACATGAATGACAATATGGTGAAAGGTCACTGTGGACAACGTCTGCTCCTTTGTCTCTAATTTGTTGTTTGTCATTTATTGTGAAGCACTCTGTAACGTATTTGTAAAGTATTATGTGATTTACAAGGTGCATTTAAATAGGTATACCATGCACTGTGTACTATGTTTCAGCAGAACATTTCCAAGCCACACTTAAACACTTTTTACACATCCAAATGCCAAATATTATAACAACATATTTTATTGCCAAAAAAATGTTACCAAAAATATATCAAAGAAATTTGTAAATCACATTTAAAAAGCTGGAAACAACCTCCTTTGCATATTTTGTAATAATAATTTGTAATAATTATCAACTCATTGCATTGATGCTTCAAATGTTTAGTCAACAAACTGACAAATCATCTAAACACCATACTAAAGCATCCCAGACAAACATTAGTAAAGATGAATTCATTTTTTTTTTTTTTTTTAACAAATACTTCCGCTTGTACAAAAAAAAAAAAAAAAAAAAAAGCTCATGTGTCCTATTTTCGGTGGAAGCTCTCAAAAGCTCTCCCACTTAACACTGCAATGAAATAATTGTGGATTAGATGACCTGCGGGCAGACTGGAATTTCTGGTGACAAATTTAGCTTTTACTGGCTTAGAATAACACTTGACTGGACATAGGCCAAATCCCACATCCATTTCAAGCCTTTTTCCCGGGAAATGTCTAGAGCTGTCCAAACAGACCTGTCTACTCTTCTACCCTGTACAACTCAAGGAACAAGACTGCAGATTTAGATATGAAGTGTGACAGAGTCAGGGACTTTTTGGGGGCAACATATAAAATATGTGCACATTCATCAGAATCACTTACATGTGCAGTCAATCTATTCAGAGCTATCAGTCATTAACAGAAGTTGAACAATTACACCTTTGAAAAAAACACTACAACATTCAAGCTGCAATTATAAAATGTAATATACACAGAGATAAGTTCCCATAATGTTGCAATATAGTATGTTTACCTCTTCTCATGAAATGATTGCGGTAATGTGATTTATTCTTGATACATAAAGTGTAACTGGAACTCAGTATGCAATCATTGCACCTGATCAAAGGTGATTACCCATGTGTATAAATAGGAATATGAAGAGGAATGTGTCTGAAAACAAAATTATTCCAACTTTACAGGTATTTACTTACTAAATGGTTGCAGAGAGTGCCGCTTAAAACAGAGAGTTATAATGGTCAATGAGTTTTCTCTCTTTTCTAAGTGGTATCTTCAAGGGCAGATGATCTGGAGAATGCTGCCGAGTTGGTGGTTATGCGTGGAGAAGATGGCTCTAGACCAAAACGGTCATGACAGTTTTGTAAATACATGCGCTTGAGTGTGTGTGTGTGTACGTGGGAAGTACTGGAACTCGAGAAAGGCCACAATGTCTCTACAGTGACTCAGGCTTTGGTGCAGGCCATTCCATTTTTCATGAGCAATAGTGGGAGGTCCTGGCCATGAAGCTGATAGTCGTGATAATATTACTGATGCTGGACATCATATGCTGCTATGAATAGCTTGTGGTTTCCACCTGCAAGACTATAACTCAAGCATTTTTCTCATTTACATCTGGAACAGAAATCCTGTAAAATTAACATGATACTGCTGTGGGAGGTGATATAAACTGATATTTAAAATGTGCATTGTGTTCTCACACAGTCAGCACTCATGTTATTGTTTTCAAAACACAAAGTACATTTGATAAAAGGTAAACAATGCAATAATGGTGATACTGTGTGGGCGAATGTGAGGTTGGTAAGCAGAGATCTACCATTAGTGATGAGTGGTGTACACAGCGTTTCATCTTCTGCCTCTGCCCCCACACCCACTTCTGCCAAACACACACACTTTATCATTAAGAGCGCATTTGCCACCCTTGTATTTCCTTTTCTCCCAGCATTATCAGCTATGGGGACAGTCATGGCCAGAGAACCATTTCAAAGACCTCCCACTGTTTTCATAGCTTTGTTCTGAAGGATAAACTGCAAAACTACATCCATTGATCTGTGCTTAACTACTTAATCCAATTTTGTCACTGACGGAAGGACCTGATGCCAATGGAAAATGGAAAAAAAAAAAAAAGCAGAGAGACAGAACATTTTGGTGGGTACTCCAGCCATAAATGTGGTTTGGCACTACTATTCCAAATACTACTCATCACACACGCAGAAAAAAAAATGTGTGATATGAGCCCACACACATAATCATCTGACAGAAAAACAGACATACCCAAGGGTGCTGATAAAACCATTGGTGGAGCCCTCTGCGTACAGGGAGCAGATGTCCCCAATGTGCAGGAAGCTGGACATCTTATCCGACATGTTTGACACACACTAGGGCACACCTACAGAAGAGGAAAAAAGCAAAACAACAATAACTTACATAGAATAATCTCAATTGCTTAAGCAGCTAAAACATCCTTATTTTTACTTCTACCATGACAACATTTAGAATGTAGTTACACAACTTCAGCTTTGGCTGGCACAGCATGATTAAAGGATTCCCAAAACTTTGTTGATGTTACAATAAGACTACTTGTTATAAGTAAAAACACAATAACCCCAAGCAAATAACCATAGATGTTCCACTTAGATAGAACTGTAATTTTTCAGAGATGGCTACCAATGACAGGCAGACATGAATTTGCATAGCAGCCTGAGGAAATTGTACTTTGGACAGTAAAATGTGGATTATGTTGGTATCCAAGGGGTGAACAGTTCATGGTTAGGAGCGACAGAAAGGCTTTGTGCACCTGCAACAGGTCGCTGCAGGAGCAGAAATGTCTGCAAAGGAGCTCCACTTCACTGTTTGTCACTGTTATCGATTAAATATTAAATAAACATACCAACATTGGCTTTTTCTTCTCTACTACCAAAAATAAATCGAAACTAGCGATGTGTTACTATACAGCATAAGTGCACATCTTTCCCCTGGTTCTGTACGAAACAATGAGAAAATTGAGTTAACGTCAACAGGCGTTTTAATCTGCATCCGCAATCACACTGTTTAACACTAGTGCGAATTTGGACGAAGTGTAACATCCAAAGCACTATTCTTGAGCGGTGATCTATTTAAGTTACCATTTAAGGAGAACAGACAAACGCTTAATCCTTTTCTGCGCTGATACTAGGAAGAGGATGGTAAATTGTTCAAGTTTTGCGCTCAACTTTACCTCGGCCGTGGTAAACGCTCGGATGTTCAACTCTCACTGGAAAACGACAACATGACTGTGGCTGTCCCCTCCGCCGGCCGATGGTGAGATCCAGCCGTCAGCGACTGTAATACTCCAGTTTTTTTGACAGCTCTATCACCGTGGGTCGCCCGTGGGTGCTCCGGGGCTGTGTTCTCAGAGGCAGTGGCTGGCGGAGCGGACTGTCCCTCTTCCACTTCTTCTCAATGCAGTGTTGATGTCTGGGAAATGATGTCCACGTGGTGTCATCCTACCACAGAGGAAATCACCAGTGGCTTATCTCTCCCAGTGCAAGGCTTTGATTTATCGAGTGGGAAAAAAGTCTATTGAGTTACTTAAATGTAATATATATATATATATACATGTGTGTGTGTGTGTGTGTGTGTGTGTGTGTGTGTGTGTTTATTTGACTGCTTTTTAGAGTAAAAACTTTCCTATTAATGATAACTGGAATATAGTATATTTTAACCTAGAAAATATAATTTATATTTTTAAAGGATTTTTTGAAATAGATATATACAACAAATACTATTTTGGGTATGAAAGAGTTACGTCCCATTACGTTGCAGTCAGCTGACCGACCACGTGACTTTACGGAAGTGACAGTAGTAATAACATGAGTAGATTTTGAGCTGCAAGGATGCTGCTCAATTTTGCCCTGTTTTTCGTGTTGACTTGTACAAACACTCTGATATTTTGTCAAACTTCATGCAGGGCTGAGTCAGGAAACGCAGCCGTGCAAACAACGGCGAGCTGCGGCTGTGAAAACCTGAAGAGAGCCGCTGCCGTGGAGCCCGTGGAGGAGAGCACCGGAACAGTCCACCCAGCTGTCAAATACTCCAAAGAAGTCCACGACAGACCGCCTGAGGCGCAGGGAGATGAGACAAGAGTGCAAAGTCAGGTAAAATGAGTTAGATTTTCCATTTTTAGCCCGCACTTCTTCCTACTGTGTGTCCAGAGTAGAAACATGCACTACTGAAGTTCCCATGAGCAAGACACTGAAAAAAAAAAAAAAAGATGATTTTTTTTTTTTTATTATTCAATGTATGAATATACATTTTATTTCCTTGTTACTTGGTTCCAAATGTTTTGGAGGATTGTACTCTGAGTTAGCCTTATATACTTAATACCTCTGTCTAACATTATAGGCTATTTTAAGCTTATCTTAGAGGGATTAAAGTTCATGAATAGGGTTTCTCAGTCTCTCCAATGGTTTAGACAGGATTTATAGGCTACTGTATATACATCTGAAGATGAGGTGTCAAACTGTACTCAGGATTTGCAAGATCCCTGTGTAATAAGTGCAATAAATGTTAGATTATATGCCACACACTATTCACAATATCTTCAATTTATCATGTATGGGAGATATTACTGGTAGTAGGCTATAGTTTAAAACTGAAAGATGAAATGAGTTGATGAAATGTCAGGATTCTGAATATATAGATACTGATATAGACATCCTTTGTATAGCCTATCTATACAGGTATATCTAGTGATTATGGCTTGTTGCTATGATTGCATAATACCATTTTTAATTCTATTCCTGGTACAGGTATTGTACGTCCTCACATCATTGCCAAAACAATCAGCGTGCTCAAATAAGATTAAGTTTTTCAGTCTTTTTAAAGGCTCTTAATCCATTTAATTATGTAAGCCCTTTCTTCAAACTGGCATGCAGATGGTGTTGATCACTGGAGGACAATTTCTGATGGGAACAGACAACCCAGGCATCCCTGCAGATGGTGAGGGTCCACAAAGGCCGGTGCATGTGGACTCCTTCTACATGGACATCCAGGAAGTCACAAATCAACAGTTTGAAGCCTTTGTCAATGCCACAGGTTACATAACTGAGGTATTGGATAAAATGTGACATAAAATAAGTTGCATTATTCATTCCATATGAACATATCTGAATAACAAAACAATTTTTTTTTTTTTCATGTGCTTCTTGGAATAAGGTGATGTTAATGACTTTGCTAACAATGTTTATGTCTTTGTGTTAGGCGGAGAAATTTGGAGATTCATTTGTATTTGAGGGGTTATTGAGTGAGACTGTAAAGAATCAAATCACTCAAGCAGTAAGTGAATTGGTAATTAATCAGTCCACTAACCAATATCACCCACCATTTAATGTTACATTTGCATGAAGCCCTGTCTTGAGGAGTGTGCCTTTGTGGTGTTTCTTTTGAAGCACTTCACAACAGGAAAGGTCTTACTGCCTGTTTCCAACATACAAACATTTGCACATACACTTTGTACATGTGACCATGTAAATGTTCACAGATGGACACTCACTCTTTGCAGTTGCCATGGAAATGTGGAGTATATGGGGCCTCGGGGAGAAGTTCACACATTTGTTTTAAGCACTACTTCCTGCTTCTGGAAACTACCCATTCATTAGGACTGCATGAATTGGATGAAATGTCTGTCTGTCTGTCTATTTGTCTATCTGTCTGTCTACATTAGATTTGATTCAGTTTGTTTTAGACTTAAATGGGCTTTGAATGTTTTCATTTATAAATCCATATTGTATTCACATTACATCACAGAAATATCTGTCTCTCTATCCATCTGTGTGTTGAGAAATTCTTAGTTATGGTATCATAGTTATTCAATGAAATATATTTTCCCAAGCTAACAAGTTAATATGTTCCCTCCAACCACAGGAGTGATTATTAAATCAAAAGTTTCATAAACAGTCCATGTCTGAAGGCAATGTGTTAAGTAAGAAATCTATATGCCTTTCAAGTTTCATTTTATGTGGGAATTTTACAGTGATTTTTCTTTCATCTTTTCAGTACAGCGTGATGTATTTGAAGTCTTACCAGAAATATATGTGCTTAACCCTTTATCTGGACAAGGTTCAAAGTGCTAGCCTCAGGTTGTGCATATTTTTGGCTTTAGATGGACATTAAGACATACAGTGCTGTTATTTAAGAGTTGGTTGGAAGAGGCCTGATCACATAGATGAAAGCCAGGCAGCAGGGGATTTACTGCTTCATCTCAGCTGTCATGTGCAGCGTGATCATGTTTGAGATGGTGCTGTGTATCCTTTGGTTCAACTGTCCCATAAACCGACAGTAACTGTCTACTTAAGACTGGAATAAACAAACACAAATGGGTGCTTATATGAGAATTTTGACAAATGCTTGAGTTATGTTTAATGTAAATCACAGTACTTTTGTTTTATCATCAGGTGGCTGCTGCCCCCTGGTGGCTTCCAGTCAAGGGGGCAAATTGGAGGCACCCAGAGGGTCCAGACTCTAATATCATTGACAAGTAAATGAAAAATAAAATTGCCTATATTGTATTAGTTCTACTTTTGTTAGTATATTTTTTTTAATCATCCCGTGATGGTTCAACTTAATATTACAGCCCCATGAAACCGTAAATGTTCTCTTGTTTTATTCCTGAAAGTTGAGGCTGCCTCTAATGAACGCAATACAGTATTAAACTTAGATCTGTTTCTGGTAGGCTGGATCATCCAGTTCTGCATGTGTCCTGGACAGATTCTGTTACATACTGCTCCTGGGCCAATAAGAGACTTCCTACAGAGGCGGAATGGGAGTTTGCCTGCAGGGGTGGCCTAAAGGACAGGTAGAATATTTACTAATTATGTGATTGTGCCTAATAGTGTTCTATGAGCAGGATGCTTCCTTTTTGATATTAATAGGACAACTTCTGCATGTTCTGCTTCTGCAAATAGACTTTACCCCTGGGGAAACAAGTTGAACCCTAAAGGACAGCACTATGCTAACCTCTGGCAGGGAGATTTTCCCACATATAATTCTGAAGAGGATGGATACATCAAAACATCCCCGGTAAGAGATTGTGATTTATTGTGAAGTGCTGTTGAATGGAAATGTTTGAGACACTGTGGCTCCTTTACAGTATTGTTTTGATTTATCACTGACTTCCTTGTTCTAGATTGTACAGGAAATTAAAGGTGCTAGAGATTAGAGCTCATTCTATGTCCATAAATGCAGCCGTTTCATGTTCCAGTGATTAAATGAAACAGATATTAATCACATTTCATTCTCTATCTCTACACTTATGAATTTTTGTAGTTAAATTCCTAAAGGCTGTGAGCTGCTCGAGTTAAATAAGCGTTCTGACTGCAAAAAAATACAGGTGTATGCATGTCTTTATCATTTTTATATTACTTGAGACTAGAAAAAAAAAATCTAGATTTCACAATAATTCTTAAGCAGTTATTCTTGGAAGTTCTAGTCAGAGTTAGGTAATTATACTGTGATAACCACAACTATTTTCATAGTTCACATCCCTACAGCCATAGTAATAAAACATGTTATTCAGTGTTTCAAGTAGAAACACGAGTGTAGTTACAGATACAGATTAAGTATATTGAACTCCAGGAGGAAAGTCACTTATTCGGTTTGTCTTAATATTCTTTTAAAACCACAATCAATGTGGCTTTGGTTTGGTTTCTGTATATCCTGCAGGTTATGTCCTTCCCTGCCAATGGATTTGGCCTTTATGACATGGTGGGAAATGCATGGGAATGGACATCTGACTGGTGGACTGTGCATCACACCACAGACCAGAAATATAACCCAGTAATAACACATTACATTTTCATCCTTGTTATCCAGGAATTTGTAAGGTTTCATTTTTGCACTCATATCTCCCATTCCTCATTTTCAGAAGGGTCCTCCATCGGGCACAGACAAGGTGAAGAAAGGAGGATCTTACATGTGCCACAAGGTGAATGCAACCATTTCCATGCTAAGTAATCTCTATAGATTTTATCCCAAGATACACTGTAAAATTCAAAAGGAGAAACTCCAAAATTAGACACTGAATGAGGGATGTGATCCAGAAGTGTTATTTACAAAGGTCACTGTGTGGATGGATTCTGTGGGCTGTGGGGACATTTTATGAATACTACTGTCTAGTGGCGAAAACCGGTTTATATCATGTATTGGACTCTTTGACAATTGCTCTGACATCAGCATTTCCAGTGAGCTATCTGTGAGCTCCTTGTCTGAGCACAGAGGGAAAATGCAGCCTCTTCTCTGTTCTTTCTGTTTTAATGCTGGGAAATGAGAGGCTAAAGTTTTTTCCATGCCATGACATGCCTTTTGTTCACTCTTTCTGCATGTGTTTTATGCAAATTAGAGACATGTGCAGCAATAGTCTTAACCCTTGTGCAGCCTTCCACATCAACATCCCATAGACAAAGGCAGTGGACTGTGGTCAAAATGACCCCAAGGACTACACGAGGGATAAAGATAAACCTTTCTGCTGATGTAGACACCTAGCACTTTATGTACATTAACATAATGTCATTTTATCTATTTTTTATTAGTGTGTGAATATATAAGTTTAGTTGTTTTTTGTTTTTTTTTCATGTGTACAGTCGTGGAAACAATTATTAGACTATCAAAGTCATCAAAAACAATACTTTTGCAATCAAGTACTGATTCCTGTGTGTATCATGTGACTAAAATAGGCAGAAAAGAAAACCTGGAATGCCTAAAAGCATTGTATTTGTCAGTGCAATGACATAGATATTGATGTAAGAACTGAAGTGATTTTGGTTATTATCAAGAAAACCATGGAAAATGGATAGATATCAGCTCTGAAATCAAACTATTATGAGCTACTTTTGTTGTTATCATTATATCTGTCTAATCAAATGTACATTTAGTTGTACCAGGCATTAAATTGAACAAGAAATTGAAGAAAACAAGGGTGGTCTAATAATTTTTTCTGTGACTGTATCTATCTTTCTTTTTGTTTAATTACATGGATGTGGTTTTTTAATGAAGCATCTTACTGGAGTGGCACTCCAGTTTCATTGTATTTTTTAAAGCAATAACAGTAGATATAATATAAATAATTAATAAGAAAGAACTGATATCACCATAGTTTCAACATTTTCTATGTTACTCCATTTAAGACTTGTGACCAGTACAGCTAACTTGCCACCACCAGAGGTTGACAAGTCCTCCGCACAATGGGCTGTTTGTTTCATATGAATACACTATAAAACAGAGCAAGGGAGAAGCTTAGAAAGATGGAAAGAAATCTCAATGGAAAATGTGTCTTCTGTTTAATATAACATATTGGTCTTTGCTGTATGTATTAATTGACATTAAATCATTTGTGTCCTTCCCTTAGTCATACTGCTACAGGTACCGATGTGCAGCCCGAAGCCAGAACACTCCAGACAGCTCATCCTCCAATGTAGGTTTCCGCTGTGTCTCCCAGGAGCAGCGGTGAAATGAGCTGCTATGACTTGCAACATGGAATACAGTAACACCCTAACCCCAGTGTGAACACAAATGTATCCTTAAATTAAACAGTGAAATATTGAAAACAAGCCAGCGATTAAACCATGTAAACCATACACGATATTTTATATTCCTGGGGACATTGTCAAAACCCTTGACTTTATAATGTATTTTTTTAAAATAAATTCTATGATGTGAATTAAAAGTCAGATATTTATGCTGTGTTTATGGCACAGTGAAAATGTTATAAAAGTATTATAATGTATTGTCATGTTGGATCAGACTCTTTTTTTTTTATCTTTGTGCATAACTTAGCTTACCTGAAAAGGAGACAATTTTCTACCTCGTTTTTCATAATAAAAAAAAAAAAATACCACAATCATGATGGCACTTTTTGCACTAATATGATCTAAAATATCCACCAGAGGGCAGCACATGCATATCTATCTATCTATCTATCTATCTATCTATCTATCTATCTATCTATCTATCTGTCTGTCTGTCTGTCTGTCTGTCTGTCTGTCTGTCTGACTGTCTGACTGTCTGTCTTTGTGCATACATTGCAAAGTTAAGATGTCATATAAGCTCTTTGAGGATGTTTCAGGCCACTGAACACCGTGACAGTGTAAAGCTGATTCAGTCAGTTTTGAACTGAAATGGGCTTAAGTTCTAATACATGGGATTGAGAATCCACATGAAACCAACAGTATGTGTCACTAGTAAGTAACGTAGCCTGTCTTAAATGAAAAAAATCTTATAATTCTGGGGGGAAAATAAGACCAGATGTCTCCAAAAGATCCAAAAAATTATTTATTTTGACGTCTTCGGTATACATATTGCATGTGAAAATAATAAACTAAGCAGTTAACGAAAAAGTCTAGCAAAATATGTGAGATTAAATGGGACATTTCTAGTGCACTTCAGTAAAAAAACAAAACAAAAAAAAACATCAAAATGTTTTTAACAAACATTTGTATTTCTAGTATTTAACAGCACATTTATAAGCAAACTAAATTCCTATTCCTCTTGGAAGTGTAAATCATAAAGTTTGAAGGTATAGTTGATACAACATTACTGCACAATTGCTAACATTCAGTAGACAGTTTAATAAATCTAAACCCCACTGTCAGCTTTTAAATGAAGTTCATACAAACTCCATTATCTATCAGTGCACAACAGATTACCTGTTTTACAGAACAGAGAAAGAAACACTGACCTCTACTAATGTTGCAATAAGGCCATTGGCCCTGCTGCTGTATTATTAACCTGAACAAAAGTGATTCAAAAATGCACCACAGAAACAGCATAGCAACTAAGACAACCTGGAGGCTAAGTACAGCTGCCGTCTTGGAGAGTCCAAAACACTTAAGAAATAAGAGAAAAGAATCAAACAAAGGCGATACGCTATACTAATAAAAATCCTGTCCTTGTTCACTCTGCCTCTTGTTAGCAAAGCTGAGAGTACAAAACATTTGCAACTTTGACTTTTGCACTAAAATGGCAAAAGTGTGTCTTTTTGTGCTGCTTGAGAGGCAGCCAGGCCTCCTCACTAAATCCTCACCACATGTAATAGCTACGTGTCGTGTCAACAGGAGAGGGTTTTCCCTCTGTGCTGCCATCCTTGTCCTTCTCACCATCAGCTTCCCACAGGTTGATGAGTGGAGGGTAAAGCTCATTCAGAGGGATGGAGGAGGTCTTCAGCATGTACTTCTTCAGGGAGTGGTGGTAGTTTTTCCTCTTCCATCTACGAGCCATGTAAACCCCCACAGTGGCAAGACTAATGAAAGCCAGCATCGTTGCCATGACAGCCAGCACCGCAGCACTAGGGTGCTGGTCTGACAGGTCCAGGGCAAAGGTAGCACTGCGTGTTGTCACATTTACACAAGACTTATGTGTCTGTAGGTGGATGTTGGAGACTGTCAGGCACACTTCATATTCAGTGGCTGGCTGAAGATGTGTCAGGTTGTACTCATGAACATCTACAGGGACACGTGCTGTATAGGTGATGTGGGGGTTGTCAATCTTCATGGTGGCTGATGCCCACTTTAAGTTGGAGGTCATGACATTAGAATTGACTTTCCAGGAGACCAGAATAGAGTGGGACTCAGTTTGTTTGACATAGATTTTCATCACCTGGGCACTTTCGAGCAGGGTCCCATTTACTCGGATGGTGGTAACACGTGTGTCAGCCCCCTCTGTATTCTGGGCTACACATGTGTAACGACCAGAATCCTCTACCTGCACATGGGAAAGTCGTAAAGTCCCCTCAGTAGTCAAGTGGTATCGCTCTGAGACAGTGTCTGTGGTGATTTTATTACCAAGTGGAGTCACCCAGTAGATCTCAGGTTCCGGCTCAGCCATGGCCCTACAGTCAAGACTGATACTCATGCCTAGCTCAAGGTTCAAGTGGCTGGGGAAGGTGTCGTGGGATACAAGAGGTAGGCATTGCTCTGGAGACTCCATCAGCCGTAGCTCTCGAACACGCTGCCCCCTGAACTCTGGAGGGGAGGTGCAAAGCATGGCCAGTGGCTCCATGAAGCGCACTGTGGTCCTGTTGGAGCTCATCCACTGAATTACACAGTCACAGCGCAATGGGTTGCTGTGCACACTGATCTCCCGCAGATTAGGCAACACTTCCACATTGTGTTGATAAAGGGCAGTGAGCGCATTACTGTTTAGCATCAAGCTCTCCAAGGAGGGCATGTCTCTGAAGGCCAGCCTATGGACAAATGACAACTTAGGGTTATTGGTGGCCTCAAGCTTGGTCAGTTCTGGTAGGTTGTCCAGAGCATAGCGATCAATAGATACCAACTCCATCATATTGTTGATGCCCAACTCCTTGAGACGTAACATGTTCCTGAAGTCTCCTTCCTGGATTTTGTGAATTGGATTTTTGTTTAAATCCAAGAATTTCAGATTGGGAACTTTCTGAAGGGCCAGTTGAGGGATTCTAACCAGCTTGTTGTCATAAAATGAAATGCTCTCAAGGTTTTCCAAGCCAACAAATGCATTAGCTGGAACATCAGTGAGGTCCATGCCAGCCAATACCAGACTCCGCAGGCTTCCAAGAGGCTTAAAGTTCATGTCAAGGAGACCAATGACTGGATTCTCCCCAATCATGAGGATCTCAAGGTTAGGTGTCTCTTCAAACCAGCGACTATCAATGACCTGCAGTTTGTTGGAGTTAAGATGGAGGCGCAGTAAGCTATGCAGTCCACCAAATGCCTGAGGGGAGATGGTGCTTATCTGGTTGTGGTTGATGTAGAGCTCCTGGAGGTTGGAGAGGTTTTTCAGGCAATGGTCTGGCAACTGGGTGATCTGGTTCTCCTCTAGATGCAGTGTGGTCAGGTGGTTCATGCTTGTGAGCCCCACAGCTTCCACAGTGCTGAAGTTGTTCTGGGACAGGTCTAACTCTGTCAGGTTGAACAGCACCTCCAGCTCCCCATTGGTGTGAGAGATGGCATTACTCTGGAGAAGCAACACCTGGGTATCAGTGGACAAGTTGGTGGGAATGTGTGTGAGCCTCAAGTCATTGCAATCCACTGTAGTCGCTTCCTTGTAGGTCGACTGAGGAGTGAACCAGGGGCGGACCTCACATACGCATAAACGAGGACACTCTTTGCCATGTGTTGGTGACAGAAAAGAAAAAAACAACCCCACATACAGCCAGATTAAAGGAGGCCAAGGCAGAAGGCTGAGTGCCATGTTGGCTGCTCTCTCTGCTCACAGGAAGCTTAGATGAGAGGCAGTGTTCTGGAGAAGGGCCTGTAGGGAAGTTTCATGAGCATTAGTCTCCTTTGCTGCTACCTAGCTGCTGTAGGCACTTCCCCAAGTGGTGATGTCTAATCCAGAGAAATGTACTTGCAGAAAGAATGCCAGTGGAACATCTGGTCCAAGTCTCCCCTGAGATTTTTATACTTATCTCACTTGCACACCTCAGGGTTTAGCAGAATACACCTGAAAGACAAAAAAAAAAGTTGTTAAAGCTCTTCATAATCCATTTGCAAATAAGAGGATTAGATATACCACAGCTAGAGAGAACAACAAAAAGGACAACATACAGAAAAACAAAGAAAAAAATATTTTTTTTTAATTTACTTATGAAACTAATAGACAACTTCAAAAGCATACTTTTCAAGGTTTTATACAACACAAAATGCAGCAATTGTAATATAAAACACTTTTGACAACACAAAGCTAAATTCTATGCTAAAAAAAAAAAAAAGAATACCTAATATAAAATATAGAAAAAACAGTAGTGACAAGGACAAAACTAAGGCAAGTGTCAAGTTTCCATGGTGTCATCCCACGGCTGTCAGTATCAGGCTTTTACAAAACCAGTAACAGTTATGAAACAGTTATGAAAATGTTCTTGAAAAGCTAAAATTAAACTAAAGAATGCTCTGTAAATGCCAAAAAAAATGTGGGTGTGGGTGTAAATTTACTGCTCTGTTTCCTGTTCTTCTTCCCTGATGCCCATGTATGCCCGTATGTGTATCTTTAGTGAGTACATACATGTTTTCCTCTCGGCACTGGCTAGATTATCTGCGTACCAGCTTGATATCAGTGATCCTCCCAAATTAGTGCGCAGGGTGGGCACAGTCGGCATCTCTGGCTGTGAGCCCATTACACAACAGGATTAATATACAGGGAGTTTGTGCTCTTCACTGTTAATCACTTAGTGCTTATGATACTGCCTCATGGGAAGTAGTTATACACATGTTAAAAATGTTTAAAATGCACTTTATTATAAGGAAATATGACAATGATATGAGAAATGGTGACAATGATTCATGACATTATTTGTGCAAACAATAATCAAAATTTATTTTTACCTCAGAAATTAAATTTTCAGACAGATATTTAATAACAGAACATTCTACTTAGTTGGTGTGCCAAGTATCTGTGTCTGTGTTTTCGAATGAGTCATTTGATGAGTGTAATGGCGGAGTTGTCAAAAATGGCAATTATCTACAACAGCAAAAACAAATGATTATCCTACAGTACACAATAAATTATGTAAGTAAGAGCGGAATTAAAATATAGAAACAGAGAAGCTGCTCTTGTTAACAAAAAAATAAACACTGTGTCTAAGCTTGTGCTGTGATACATACTTTCTCCCAAAAAAAGTCACCCTTTTTGTTGCAAAGCATCTTCAAGTTCAGCATCCAATGTATGTAGTTGGGTCTATTTTGTTTCCCATCAAAACTGACATGTTCTTTCAACATTAACATAAAACAGATACAGACTGTTTTCCTTTTCCTTTCATCTGCTGTCTGTTCTCACCCTGCAATGTGCTGACACTTTTCTTCCCCATTTGCATGTACAGTAGTAAAGCAGCTTAACAAACAGGAACACTGAACTCTGCAGAAAAAATAAAACAGGAATCTTTCTAGAATTGTGAACATTCCAGCAGATCCATGCCATATACAAAAGCAGCTTTTCTCAAATACGTCAAAGGGAGGGAATTCAGATATAGGATACATTAAGCATGAACGTACATCCATGTGTATTCCTCATTGAGTAAATAGGCATTAGACACCTGGGATCAGATGGCCTGTCTCTAGAATGACCCAGTCACACTCACACTGACCTAATGATCTCCTCAGTGTGAATGAAGCGTAAGATGTAAACTTTCTCTGGATGAAATGTCACCCCCCCCCCCCCTTTTCTCCTTAATTATCCATCATTACACCTCTCAAATAATCCATTCAGCTTGCCTTTCATTTAAACTTTTACGCCATTATCTTAGTAAATAGTGCTACTTAAGAAATACATTTGTCTTTCCTCTCTCTTTCTCCATGTGTTTTGCTGCTCGAGTATTAAATTGAAGGAGACAGGTGGAGAAATCGCTGCTTTCATGCTGAGGCCATAAAACTCAGACACCTGGCACCAGGTTTCTGGCAGACTGGCAGTACTGTGGGGGTCTGTATCCGGTCCCACCTATCTCACGCTGTGTGTGTGTGTGTGTTGACCCGGTTGACCCAAGGAAGCTCTGCTGAGCACATATGCTCTTTTTTTCAGTAATAGCCTAATTCAGAATCACTGTAGTACACAAAGTTATACTTAAAAGCTACAGGGGAAAATCTGATTAAGTGACATAAAAATGATATTGTGGTTACATTTCATGTATGTTTGATTAGTAGAATTGCTTGACAAACCACTATTGTGGTATATATACTATACAGACTACTATAGACTACTATATATATACTATACAGAAATACTTATCTGTATTTGTTAACTTATGACCTAATAAGAACAGAATACACTTGCCCATAAAGTTGGAATCATTTTCTTTTGAGAGTAATTTCCTCTTTTTATTCCTATTTATACACATCATAAATCACAGCATACATACCCACTTACACTTAATCTAACAAGAATAATTCTTTTTTGTTTCTTTGTTTTGTTTTAATGTGAATGGGTGAAAACATTCTATTCCAACTTTATGGGTAACAATATTTATCCTCAAATTCAAAGCTAAAAGAGTGCAGTTTGTTATAGCAGTATGCTATATAGAATTCGTTTGGTCCAAAAAACAGTTTTGTGCACTCTTGTACTATGAAATGCAACAGATTATGCATCAGATTAATTCTCTTGTTCCCAAAGCAGGGTTGGACCAGTTGTGTCCCTGCAACTATATCCTGAAAATCTATTGTTAATCTGTTGGCAGAAGCAGCAGAGAGCAAAGACACTACACAAAGAACTGAACGTAATAATACGCATGAATACGCATGTATCTACACCACACACCTCTCCACAGTTATACAGAATACACCATCAGTTTTCTCATTCTAACTTGACTTATACACTGTGACATGCATGCATACACACCCGCCTAGACGGAGACAGAAAAATCCCTCAACAGCTTGGCATTATCCAGCTGACTGTCTGAATTGAAGCCTCTAGCAGGAGGGATTTATTCTCTTTGCTTACCCAGTCCTTATGAGGTTTTTCATCTAAGTACACATTACATATATAAAACACATATCATCTTGCAAGACACAATGACCCTTAAGAGAAACACTGGCCCTAGGGTTCAAAGAAAGACTGGAGATGTAATTGGGGGACATAATGAGCTTTCTCTGCTTCATGCCAAGACCTCATAAATGCATTTATGTGACAGGATCTCTGGATAATACATGGGGTAATGAAGATAATCATAGTCACCAAAGAAACACAGACCTTCAGTCAAGATGCAGGTCTGACTTTTTTTTTTTTTTTTTTTAAATCAAAGCAAGTGTATCTATCACTGTTCTCAGATAGAAAGATCTTTGTTTGATGAACACTGACACAAATCGTATTCTATCAAAAAAGGTCATTTTTGCATTCTATGATATCTTAATTTTTTTTCCCTCACATCCCAGCTTTTAAGAGTTTATCAGAAATTCTGCTTTTACTGGATGTGTCACTGGTGCAACCAAGAGGAACCTCACTTGAAAGCATGCCGCATAATTTTTCATAGAACGTAACGCTTTCCCCCCTCTCTTTAGGCCCTTTTCACTGGGTGCAAAATGTAAGCAGTGTTTCTGAATCAGCAGCCACACAACAGGCTCACAGACATGCTATCACCATAGCAACGCCTATGCCACCAGCATGTCTGTTTCATAACCAAATGAGAAGAAATGAGAAGACAGCTATTAGAGATATCAGACAGTTAAAGGAACATGAGAGTTGACAATGGTACAAGAAGGTGACTACAACACACACCTGTGAGATAAAACAAGAGTGTGTGCAGAGTACAGCTGTGTGTACACCTTGACCGCTGAGTGCAACTATCATGCACTTATGCTCATGTGTCTGAATCCTTATCCATGTCATACTGTATGACATTACAATAAAATATTTCCACATTTCAACACTAAAGCTATCTGTTTTCAAGACAGTCAGTGTTGATAGTTTGTATGAGGAGGCTGGACACTCTAAGTGACACTGCCTGATGTTTTCTCGCTGTCCTCACTGCACTGGCCTGCCTGAGAGACATCCTGTTCCTACTCCATTAGTATGCAAGCGTCTCACTTCACATCACACAGGGCTTTGGTGCAGCTGCTGATGGCAGAGGTGTAGAGCCGAGGAGGAGAAGGATGCACGTCCACTGAGTCAGAAAGGAGAGAGAAAGTAAAGAGGGAGAGGAAGAAGAGCTCTGCTTCATTTTGAAAGCCACGAGAGGAAACGCCTGAGCAAAAAGTGAAACAGAGCTGCTGAAGGTACAATGAAAAGATTCTGTAGTATGTCTGGAATGTACAAAAGTGTGCCGAATGCTGTAATTGTGTTTTTATCTGGCTCTATAAAGGTTCAGAAGTTGCAGTGAGGTAAACTGTCTCTGTACTCCTATTTACTGCAAATCCATACAGTTGCTTTATTTCCCAATGGAACTGGGATAGATGTTGACATAATTTTTCTTCACTGAGTTTCATTTTTTTTCCTCTTCCCTTTTTACCCTCAACCTCCCCTTTCATTTCATCACTTTTTACAGTGGCAGGGTCTGTGAAAAGCCAATACGTTGTCACTGAAGCATTGATCAATCATTCTGATTGTGCCAAAGGGTCTAATCTTAGGGGAATCCCTGTTTAAACACTGCAGAGGTCAAGGGAAATTAACTTGGACAGTAAAACAGGCCCCCAAAGGAAAGTTCTTATGCCATTATTACTGATAGATTTTCCGTCATTTGTATATATTTGTTGACTAACTTTTTTTTCATTGTTTTAGTTGATTTAATCAATGGAAGTAATTTTAAAACATTTAATGTAACTTTTTGAAGTACAACAGATAGAAACATACGATTACAATCGCAAAACCTTAAAGGAACTAGTTTGTGTTTTTCCAAGTATACGTGGTATGCAAAAATTGCTCACTTTTTAAAAGTTTATTCCTAATAAAAACAAAGGAGGACACAATAGCAGACCTAGATATAATGTCTCAACAAAACCTCCACATGTCTCCATCTCCATGTTCATGCTCCTTTAGATAATGCTCACAAAGCAAGAAGGTCAAGCTGGCGACATCTGCCCCACCTCCACTGCTGTGGAAACCCAAGATCCAGCACATGCTGCATTTTAAGGACTTATGTCTGACAATGGATTCAGCCCAAATTCACAGACACACCAAGAGGGGCTTTGATTCAGCATGTTTTCACACTACTCATTACAGCTGGTGAGATACGCCTCTGTGCATTGTTGAAACTGGGGGGAAGCTGCCACAGTTTCTCTGCCTCTCATACCATTGTTATCTAGTTCAGCTGTTTAGACAAAGTTAACTACACTAAACTACGTGATCAAGAGTGCTAGAAAACAAATTGTGAAATGCACAATGATGCAGTGCTCTCAGCCAAAGTCTATGAAAGCCGTAGATTGACTCTTTTAGTGCTGTTCAAGATCTTCGTAACAGGTGGTGCTGTAATGCAGCAGCTGAAACAACAGAGCCTATTTGACAAAGGTGACCCTAACAATGGGACTCACCCTGTTCTCTCAAACTTCTGTGTAGAAACACTGGATTGTCTTGTCTTTTGCTGTGTGTTTCCAGTTACATGACAATTTCCTGGCCCTTAAGCATACAAATCTATGTGATGAAGCATATGCTGTAGCCCTTATTCCACTGCACAGGCAAGTGATGCTGCAGTTGGTGTAAATGTTACACTACATTGTTAGTTCAGCCCGGTATCACAGTGCAGTATAATGTCATGGATGCTGCCAGGATTGTAGCTTTAATAATGAGCCCTTCTGACACTCACTACAACCACACTAACATTTACCTTGTGATCACCAAAGTGCAGTGGTTTGCAATGCATAGATACCTGCTTCATACTGCCTTTGTTTCCCTCCAGATCTTAAGTCAGTTAGTATTTGTCAATATCATCGATTTAGTAAAGGTTCACATCATTAATGCATTTATCTGTAGGTTGACTGCAAACCAGTGTCCTTGCAAATCACACCGCTCCAGAATGATTTGTTTTATTGAACCAAACCAGGCTGCAATGTGCATTTATCGATAAAGGTCGACCACTCACTAAAAATCTGATTTATTATTATTTTTTTTTATCTCAACATTTTCTGTTTGATTGAAATCTTTTGTTTGTTGAAGCCCGTGCCACTTTATACCTTTCTGATAGTAACACGCGCTTAACAAAACCCACATCGCTTGGACAGAAGGTGTTATTCTTTCCTTTAATCTTTGGTGATCATTTGCATTTCTTAAAGCGTACAAATGCTGATTTCATCTACTTTATCATCGTTTCGCTGCAAAAATCGCGGTCCCTTTACACCAAGCGGAAAAGCAAAGTCAAGAATTAGTTGCAGAAATTCGATGGAATTTTTTTTTTTTTTTTTTTTTTGAGCATGCATTAAACAAACAGACGGATCTCACCTATGAAGCGCTGTTTCTTCCGTAAACCAGACTGCTGCAGGCTACTGTATTTGACCCATGCAGTAAATCCGCAGCTCCGAGGTGATAACGCAAGGTTTGCAGAAAATGTTTAGGAATGTGAATAATCAGCCGTAATACAGTACACCAAATAAATCTTATCAGCTGCCAACAGCAGCCGGATAAGAATAAAGCTGCTGTGATTCCTCTGCTGGAGACGCGGTGATACTTCAGGAGTGTGGACGCTGCAGCGCACAGTGACGAGCATCTGCCTGCTGCAGGTCAGCTGGACTCAAACGCGTCTGACACCGACAGCAGAGCCCAAACAAGCAACCTCACCATCTGTTCTGTCATCGCCACTATACACAAGTCCCACCCTACCGGCCACGAGCCTGGCAAGTGCAAACGAAGCTATGGAGCCTGTGCTATAACCAATGGCATCCGCCTGAATTGATATAATTTAAGTGTGTGAGTGTTTCTTTTAGTTCCTGTCACCTTTTGTGCAGCCAAGTTTGTTCATGATCGTGTAGGAAGAGCTCGAAGCTTAATGGAAGTGAGATATCAAAAGAAATAGGACCCAGGGTTGCTATAAATTTAATGTGATTATGAATTAATAATTCAGAATCATTTTTAAATGAAATGGACTTTAAAGTAGATCTAATGAGTCTCTGTCTGTGTCTGTCTGTCTCATTTTCTGTCTGTCTGACACAATGCACACAAACATACATTGTAGTCTATATATATATGTGGGGACATCTTACTTAATAACATATTGCACATTACAATTCAAAGCCTGACTTTACAATCTAATGCCTAAAAATGTTGTGGTGCAGAATGTAAGTCCCCACAAAGTAGTTCAACACAAATATAGGAGAACATTGTTTTATCTTTTTTTTCTGTGTTTAGGGGACATTACATGGACTTATCCTCACCATAATATGTATAGCCCTATCCCAAACATTATAGCAAAGCTTAATGTTCTTACTTTACCATTTACATTATAAATTTTGTCTCCATAAGGGAGTAAAAATCCCCACAAGTGACTGTATAAATAGATTAACATCTCCACTGTGTAATAAACAACACACACATACATACAAATACACACAAACAGGACTCTAAAAGAGAAACCTGTCACTTGTTTGGATTCGTCCTCCCTACCCCCCACCACTACTCCTCCTCCTTCACCTCCTCCTCCTCCTCCCTTCCTCTCAGAGGGGAGCAGTAAAATGACAGCATTTCATCATTTTGTGTTTGAGCTGTGCTTTGGGAGCTGCCTGACTGGTCCTTTATTCATACTGTAGCTACAGAGAAAAAAAAATTGATCATCTCTGAAGTGATGAAGTCAGTGTCCCAGACAGATGGCATGTGCAGGCTTTCTGTTGATACTGGAATTTAGCAGAAAGTCAGATAGAGTTACTGATGTGTTTACATTTTAAACATTGTATCACATCATATAACAACATTGTCCTCAAATGCAGCAATGGATAGAAAATGGGTTTGGTTTTGGCCATCTGTGCTGGAACAATTGGTTCTCTGCTGGTAAAATTAAGGTTGTAAAAAGCAGTCACAACTCAATATTGTGATATTAAGAGACAATAATTTGACCTCTTAATGAATTTAAACACTGCATTTACTGTGATTCATGAGTCCACTTTTCCAGAATAATTGCCAGTGATAACACAAAAAGTTGATTTTATTAAGCAGCAATGGTTAATTTCAAATATATCAAATATGTGAATGTGCCTGACATGGACCGATTATAGGATGATGGGCCTCTGGGGATGGATGGCTCTTTGTCCATCTGAGTCAGAGGTTATTATGTGACACATGACAAAATGTTCGGCAGAAACCCTGATGGGAAAACATTCCCTCAGGTCTCATAAGATCTCATAAGAGCATGAAATCTTTAAAGGGAATATATAGGTTAGACCTTTTGGGTCTCATTGAAATGAACGATCAGGTCCACCAATTCTGCAAAAGACACGTTTGCAGTGTCTGTGCCTTCAGCTTTGTGTCTAGGCCAATTGGTAATCCATCCTTGGTGCCATGACTCACACTAGAGTTTGGCTTTCTCTGATCTGAAATGTGTTCTTGGAGATGTTAGTTGCACAAATAAAGATTCAATGTAGGCTGGGGCAGATAGAGCTAGTAAACCGATCTCCAAAACCATAATCTCTAGAATATCCACTCAAATACTCAGCTTTAAGGCCCTGTTTTGTTCAGTTCAGTAGTTCTACTGTTGGGGCGGTTACATTGTTCTACTTACACAGAAAACAGAAAGTTGATTCAGCAGTCAGTCTGTCTGTCTGTTTAGTTGCAACCAGCAATCATAATTTCCCACCATTAACCTGCAGTGCTTGTGGTGTGGTTGCCATGGCAACAATTCCCTCCCAGGAAAGGCGATGCAGCATATCCACGGGTTTATTAGATCTCTGATCACACAGCTCCCTCCACATGGCCATCTGGGAGAACCAGTCACACAGAAATGTATGCCCCCCGTTTTACCTTTCGCAAGGCTTCTCATCATTTTGCTGCATAACTCTGCGCTAAAAAGAACACTAAGTGCCATTTCGTTTGTCAGGTCTTGTTTTCTGGTTACAGATAGGTAGAATAATAAATGAGACGTGTTGAAAAGTAGCTAAATAAATGTTATATAAAGAAAGTTGGTCAAAAGTATTTGACAAAAAAACATATGGAAAGATTTGTTCAAATGTTGCAAATGAAATCAGATTTTAATTGAAATTAATGTAAAACAGCCCATTGGTGCTTTTAGCTGCAACTGGAGCAGATGACTCTTCTGAAGATTTATTAGATTTGCTACCTTGGAGTGACATTATGTCTCCATCATAATCACACTGTTCCTGGTACCACTGTCATCCTGCACCAGGCTAAAGCAAACACTGCAGATGAATTGCAGATGTTTTTGTCACACACACACACACACACACATACACACACACACACACACACACATACATGCACACACATGCATGTATGCAGACACACACGTGTGCAAGCAAGTGTGGATACATGACAAACACTGTCAATATCCAGAAAACATACCAAACTCAAACTTTATGTGCTTTTGTTTTCCAATCATTGTCCAAATTATTTCATTTTTTATTGGTCAGAGATATAACAAATCATGCTTCACAGTTAAATTATTTTGCAGACGAACACAATGCCATAAACTACGGTCTAAACAATCCCCTCTGAGTTGAGTCAGCAGTCTCTCTCTGCATCTGAACAAAAATGGAATGTTATGAGCATCACGAAGGTCAAATCTATTGTGAGGCAGATACATTGGATTGGGACAGAATACATGTGCTAATTTTTTGTTTATGTTTCCATTTGCAAAAGCCAAAACACACGAGGAGGAAGATGACACGACTTTTTATGAAGATGAATATTTAGAACGATATTTACTCAAGCTAAATCATAATCTATAAACGACATGAATTTATGATCATAAGGTGGGGTTTGAGAAATCAGGATGAGTTTGATCCTACAGTCTGAGTATAAATTAAATGGTTAATTGGCTCCACCCTGTGTCTAAACTGTGTCCACCATTACCCATACAGCACAGGACAGCCCTCTTCCTGCAGTGTTGGCATTTCTTGTTTATATCCAGTTGTACTGCCGTGACTCAAGGTGAGTGTGAGTGTGAAATGTCTAGTCTGAATCGGTCTTAATAGCCACAGAGGTGATGAGGTCCTGACTCCTGTTACACATGTCACTTTGCATTATACTCCACATTAGAGCCTGCCACTCTGCAACCAATCACACCCACTTAACAACAAAATCAACAGATCCTTTTATAATTGCTCCTGAGCAAAGCAATTTAGCAGCGGCTCTTGGGGATTGACTTTCATTTGGATTTGTCAAACATAGGCCCTGCTTGATTTGTTTTGGCCCAACTAAAAATTTAAATAGTTTCTGAAGCCTGTGTGAGGAGTCCAACTTTTGGATGTAGCTGTTTACGCTCTGTGCAAAACATTTAGAGTATTCAAAAATAACTGCTCTTATTATGGAATTGACACTTACATAATCGCTTTTATTCATCCATTTGTCCAACATTCCCCCCATTCAGACAAACAAAAACATTTAGCAGCTGAGTATGTTTCATCATTTCAGTTAATTTTCAGAAAAACCCCACACCATTAATATTTAATTGACACCAGGCTTCATCAGCTTTTACACAGTGCTACATTGGAAAGGAGGAGAGAAAAAATGCTTTCACTGCCTCATGCCAACTAATGGAGTCATTCCTCTGACATGTTATATTTCGGTCAAATAGCATATAATGTTAACATATTCCAGAAATAATTGACCTTTCTTTAGTGTAATCCATTTCCAAGCAAGACAGCACAGCTTTAAATATGTCTTTACCATCTGTGTGTCATCATTAAATAATTACCAGTATGTTGAAGTCATGGACATATACAAGCCATGTTGCATCTTGAAGACAAGAAAAAAAAAAAGCAGTTTTAGGAGTTAATGGGTTTAATAATGAATGAAACTTTCTCTATGTCTTGGTATTTTACCCTCTAACGTCTGACATTAATACTTCAATAATTACATTTTTAAAGTAACTCCCCAGTATTGCTTTAAGCTTACATTATCACATCAATACTCATGGTTGCATGCCTAAATATGATAATAAATTATATCTATATCTATCTTTTAATATGTAGATTTTAGAACAAGTAACTACTAGAATAAGCACAGTAATATTTATATATCGTCAAGTCTGAGCTGGAAGAAGTCTATCGTTAACACTGAAAATGTTGCTTCTCAGGCTCTTTTTGTGCCCAGAGAATTGGGAAGTCAGTGTCTCGCCCCATCCTCCATCCTCCATCCTCCATCCACATCCCTCCTTGTTCTCCCCTCCCTCTCCTGCACCAGCTGAACAAAGACAACTGCTCTTTGTTAGCTACATGCTCTGTCTGAGACTTGGACTCCAAACGTGTCTTTTCACTGATGCTGGTGGCAGAGATAGCGCTACAGCTGCTAATGTTTATGTCTATGGGCAGCAAGGGTAGGGAGGAAATAATCCTTAAGATAATGTTAGGCCTTGTGCCCACTAGGTCTGTGTTTAAAGAATCAGCAGCTTTTTTCAGACGTTTTCAATAGAGACAGAGCCGGTGTAGAGCTGAAGCAGCTGTCTTTATAAAAGCACTTTATCCAGCACCTTTTTTTTTTGTTCAAAACACTCCACCTTTTTGTTCTGTTACTCTTGGTGCTTCAACTTGAAAATATCTGAGATTTTAAGGAGAAAAAAAAAAAAAAGCACTGCACTTTTCCTGTCAGAGGGATGAGATGTTGTCAGAGATACAGTACCCATACACAGCACTTTTTTTTCTTGAAGTACTTCATCCCGTGGCCTGCCAGCACTTTCTTGCAAGAAAAAGATGCCCAGTGAGCACAAGGATTGGGTTAAATGACAGACAGGGTTGCAAGACATGAAAAGCAGCAAGGTGAATAAAAAACATATTAGAGTAATAAGGACTTAGGCGGAGAGGATTTGCATAAGGAGAGGATGGAAAGTGAAGAGAGTGATGGAATTTTCTACCCCTCCTTTTTTCCTCGTATGTGGCGGTACTGATGCGCCGGGGGCTGATGAAGTGGTTTACCAGTCTGTTCTCTCAGGGTATTATTTTGGTAAAGGATGGGAGGGGGTTGGGTGGCCTCTTTTACTAGTCTGCTCTACTATCAAATACTTCTTTTGTCTGTTTTTCTCTCTTCTTCACCTTATCTTGAGCGCGCTGACATTCTTTGGGCTTGGGTTATTGATGCTGTACTACAGCGTTGTGTAGAAGGAGAACATATTGTTTGTATTAAAATTAATATTTGATGACGGTTGTCTAAGATGATGAAGATATACATGATTAAGCTGCTATCCGTACATGTAGTTGTCATTATGGGTCCTGCAACATTGTTGCAATGTACAAGAATCCATGCTAAAGGGTAAATCCTATGGACTGTTAAAGTCACCCGGTGAATGGGATAATTTAGCTCCATTTCCTGGCTGGCTAATATCAATAGATGGAGAGTTAAAGAGCGTGAAGGGAGTGGGCGGCTATTAGCCCTTATAAATTACACTGATGCTTGAAAGAGAGACAGAGCAGGAGATACAGAGAAAGTAGTGGGTGGGTGTGGTGTCAAGGACAGGAAAACTCCCAAGAATGTTCCTGAAAGAGTCTTTTAACTCCAGCAAAATGACTAACTTTCTAAAATAAAAAACAATTTGTAAAAAAGAAACATTTGCTGTCTGCCCCAAATTTCACCCACACGATTTTCCATTGGATTGCCTTTGTTTATGCTACACAACACTTCTGCAAGGGGACTATTTGTGTCCATCCATTGTTGCATTAATTTTTCTCAACATTCAGTTTTAGTCAATAGTTGCTTTTCCATTGACCCTCAAATACCACAAATATAACTTCCACATAAAAATGTACCTAATGGAAAAACAACAATTTCACCAAAACTCTTGTTTGTCAATTAAAAGTTTTAGCGCTGGCAAGAGGTGCTTTTTCGGATGTTGCGAAAAAAGCAAAACTGCAATGGAAAGACCTTTTTTTTCCGCAAATAGAATCATGTGGAGAAAAAACAGGATGTGAACAAACGAAGAAGAAGATTTTTTAAAAGAAACATGGTGCAGTACTGTATGTGAGAACACACCAAGAAACCGAATATTTTTTTTTAATTTAGTATGGAATAGAGGGCTAATATATAATGGTAATGAATATATCTATAAATCAACATGACATTTATGTTCATCACCATGTTTATGGAATGACTTCTTGTGTCATCTCCTGATAATAAATAAACAAATCATGGCATTTGTGATTTAAAGTGACACATAAGGTAGTAAATTCAAAATGTCATAAATTTAAAAGCCTTCATATCAATTCCTATAGAAAGACTATTATCAATCT
>JAPSES010000211.1:10511873-10524503 GCA_029822895.1 Maxillicosta whitleyi | reverse complement strand
ATTTCTTCCTTGTGCCATTGCCAACAAATCCTGAAAATTTCATCAAAATCCATCCATACCTTTTTGAGTTATGTTGCCAACAGCCAGTCAGACAGAGAGACAGACAAACAAACGCCGGCAAAAACATAACCTTATTGGCGGAGGTAATAATTTTGTCCTCGCTTTGACATTCAATAGTCTGAGTACAGATAACCATCATAATGTCACAGTCATAGTAACACGGTTAAAATTAAACTGTAAATGAGACTATATATTTTTACAACAGAAATATCTGTGCTTTAAACTGGGGTGTGAAGTTTGATAGGCCTGGGCATGGATCAGGAATGATAAGTCTGGCCAACTGACAAACTGCCAAATTCCACTAAATCTGGCATGTGTGATATTATAAAGTACTTTATATACACACAGTAGTTAGTTAAACTACATATGCACCTGTGATTGGTCAGTGTTGTTATTGCTGTTGTAAATGTAATAAATATATAATTTGACACAGGGAATCGTTGAAGACTGTATGTAACTCTGGGAGCTGGATTTATAACCCATACAGTTGTAACTGAAGAGGATAGAAATGATGCCATCTTCGTGTGTAAGAGTGTGTAGAGCTTACTTAGAGGGTGTAAAAGCTATAGAGGCAGTTTATTGTCCATTCAATAGTGTTCCAGCTTTGAATGATACTAACCAGTATGATTAGGTGAGAGTATATACGGCACCACACGGCAGTAACCTTTGCTTTTTCTTCTTTAGCTGCTGTGGTGGCAGAAATATCAGCATAGTGGCTTCTTTATTACTGATCTTATCTGGGTCTATTCGACCACGGAAGTTTACAGGAGCTGTGCGCCTTAGTACTGGAGATGAGCCAGAGTGAAGATAATGCTGCACATCCATCTGACTAATTGGCTCTACAGTACAGCCACAGGAAAAAAAAAAAATCTCTGATTTATAGAGCTTAAGAATGCAGTTTCTGGCTTTAAAAATATCTATCAGTTCACATCTGAATTTAGAGGCCATTTACCAATTAAAAAACTTGTTCCATGATTTCTTTCAGGTCGTTCTGTCTACAATGCCTAGTTAATATATTCGACCGTGATAGAGACTTTTATTGCTTGAGCTCATTGTAGGCATTTGCTGCTTGCCGGGCGTGTATTGTAAAGCAGAAAAGAGACACAAATGTGCCAGCCCAGGGTGATGCCACCTCTGGCAGGCTAAAAGCCTTTAGAGAGGCTAAGTACAAAAGAGATTCATCCATATAAGCCGATTATATTCACCCAAGAGATGATCATGTAGCACTTTATTTTGGGTGGCCATGAATCATCCGGCAATTACATGCACAATGGTATCTAATTAACTATTCATTCATAATTTGTGGCCTCTCTCTCTTAGCATCCTCACACTTAATATGGTCTAACAGGGATATTGGAGGTTTTAGTTTCTTTTCCACACAAACTGTGCCCTGGGGAAATGTCATACACTGTGCTGACATGCTATCTCATGACACAGGGTACACAGTCCTGTCGAGGCTGTCACACCCCTCTGCACTGCCGTACGTGGATGCATGTCATCATCACACTTGTCACAGGGATTCCTGCCACCGTCGATACAGTTCTTGTCACATAACAGTAAGTGTAAGAAATGTTAGCAGGGGAGTTTGTGGAAAGTTAAAGTTTGACAGGTTGGATGTATAAGTTACTATGTTGGCGATAGGACGTTATTTTTGGGTAAGCCCTCTTTCACAATGTATATATGTTAGAAGATATAGAAAAGACAATAAAATATGTAAAGTTATTAGTGAGTTATGCTAATATTTTTTCCAACATTGTGGAAGACTTTCTTTCACCAATGCAAACTTTAATAAAGGTGCACTGGTACGTAAAGATATGGGCTGTTTTCAGATCCTGCCTAGAATAAATTTTGCTTTGCTATTCCACTAGAGAGCTGTAACACACACTAGTGTTATGGAATGACAATGAGAGTTATATTGAATTTCAGTGGGGAAGATTATTTTTGACCAGAATATCCCAACTCATGATCTTCATCTAATCACGTGCTCCCATTTTCTAAAGGTTTAAATTATCTGTTTAAATTTCTTAATCAGTAATTATTATTATATATAGTTAATGTACCCAGTATAAGTCAGTGATAAACATACAGAAGCCATGTTCTAAACCTAAATTGGCTAATGTACATCTACATCTGCTTCCAGGAGCAGATATGTCCACTAATGAGGAGCCCTTGAACTCACTGTGACTCCTTGGAAAGGTAATAAAGCGTAGTGACCATGCAGATATTTCAGTTCTGACTAAGACTCACTTCTTTCCTGCAGGGATCAACGGCTGCACAGTCGATATCCCGCAGATGGTGGGGAAACAATGTGATCCACGCAGCGATTGGTGCCTCTTGACTCATTACTGGGAATGGGGGAGGCCCAGGGTAAATGGGGAAAAGCACAAGGTAAAGAGGTGGTAAATGACCCCACAGCTGTAAGAACAGGAGACGCTGCATTAGTCCTGTAATGAAGCACCGAGAGACTGCAGCCTCCAGGAAGCTTCTCTTTTCAGAAGGAAGTTAAAGGACAAAGAGCACTGTCAGATCAAGATCAAAGCTGTGTCAGGTATCCACACTTCTACTCTGGCATTCAAGGCAGCTCCATTATTAGGTCAATATGAAATTTTAACCTTTGACCCTCATCCTTTAACTTGCATTAATTTATTTACCATCGGACTGACGTGCCTCATTAAACTCTGAAGAAGGTTTAATCAGTTAAATGACAATGAAACCATTAAGGGAAATGCATATGTGTGTTTTACTGTGGTTTATCACCCAAACAACATCATATAGTGATGTCATTAGTTTGTCAGGGTGGATGTATTTATTACATTTTGCTTACCACAGCAGAAGTGCCACCACTCACTGATGTCAGGAACTGCAGATAAATTAAAGCAAGATTACTATGACATGCTACAAATATACCCAAGTAATAATAGAGCATCAGCTGTGTCCAAAACACTCACTCATTCCATCACGGCCTACTCTCAATATAATAAACATCACTTAGTTCACAAACTGAACAGCAAATTGATATTTCTGACACCAGGTAATCATCATCAATAAATGTCATCACTGGCAGCTACAGACTCACACAGTTGTACTTCTCATACCTGTAAAATGAGGTGCATTGCATTATGGTATGTTTACAAAACGACCCATATTTTTTTCTTGCTGTCATGCAATTTTTGAAGGTACAACATTGTGGATAAATGTGCCTACTCAGCATTTGGACAACAGTAAATATAGTGCAGTATATGATAAGCTGGGAAACACAGCTTTTGTGTTTTTCACAGTAAGTGTCCTGCAAAGGTGATCTGACTTATATCATTGTGCTTTAATATCACACAATAAATAGACAAAGACTCAAACCTTTTTTTTTTTTTATACACAGCGGGTAGTGTTTACATTGAAACCGTGGGAATAGTGACGGACCGGCCCGTCAGTCATTTGGTTGTTCGATGGTGATTGATTGGTTCCACTTGGTGTCCTCACACGATCAGTCAGAGGGTGGAGATACTGCCTTCATCAATATTAATTTTTCTAATCTATATTCATACCCTCATTCATATTCATCAGCGGTTACACAGAGCAGATTAGGGAGCTTTGTGTTCATTTCTGTGGATCATCGTTTGAGGTGACGAGGTGGAGGACTGTACTCACACTGAGTGTACTTTGCTTCTGCTGATTGCCTCAAACTTTCTCCTGCAAAGACATGCATTTTCAGATACAGTAATCTTACATTTCAATAATACATAGAACTACATTCATTTTGGTTGATGTCATTTTGTGGAGTTTAAAGTAAAGGTTCACATCCTGTCTTTAAGCATTACATCATGTCTATTGATATTGTTTTCCAGGGGGTTATTACATTTGTTTTCAAAAGCTCCATTAAGAACAAATAGAATGCTCACTATATGATTTCACATGTTAAGAATATTATATTTTACTCCTTGATCTCTTTGTAAAGAAGCTGTAGCAGCTGTACCTTGTAAATATTGTATCTTATATATTACTTGTTTACTTTTTTTAGTAATATTTTACATATTTTTTTACAAATTTTGCACTGATAGGAGATGCTCCAATTTCGTTTTACAATGTTAAATGACGATAAAGGGCATTCTGATTGTGATTCTGACATTGTCCAGTAATCTATACTGTAAACATCTATATGCATCAGTGTGAAATTTATTCCTGTGGGTGTAGTTGTTGTTAAGATGGATCCAACCCAGTCAGTATTTAAAATCTGACTCACACAACTTTTGTTGTTGTAAACGACAGTGTCTTGACTCTCCACAAAGAGTTAATTTCTGCAGACAAAGCCCATTTAGACAAGTCTGAAAAAAACCTCTTTCTCATCATTCATTATCACTCTGAGAGAATAATTCACTCCGTTGTTGGACTTTGATTAATAACACCACAACCATGTAGAAAGAGAGATTTGGATTCTTTAAAGACTATCCAATTAATTTCCTTTTAGCATAAAAAGGGGAGTTTGTGTATGTCGTTCCCCCCCCCTTAGTTATTCTCCATCTTTCCATCTTGTTTTCTCTACCCTTTCACCTCTTCTGTCTAAAGCATTTCTCCTCATTTCTTCCACCTCTCTGTTTGCATTCAGTGATCAGCTGATAATTGGCTTCTTCATATTAGAAGAATGAAACCATCTGTTGTACACACACTAATAGTAGAGAGAAAATCAAGCATAAATAAAGCATTTTAAAATGTACTATTGCATTCCTCACCACTTTTAATGACCTTGCTGCCTCTGTCATTGTACCGTGATAATAATCTATTTAATATTCAAAATTAATTTTATATTTTCTGAGATTTTTTTGGAGTTATTTGTTCATCACTGTCTCCTCTTCATGTTGTCATGCTTGCCTTTTTGTGTTGTGTTGTGAATATGTAAGATTGGAGAAATAGCCTTGATGTGTATTATATTAAAATGAACTTATTTGCTTGTGTATATGTATCAGTATGTTAACTGGTTAAGAGAAAAAAAAAAAAAGGTGTCAGGTTTTCCAACTTATAATAATAATTATTCAATATAGAGCTTATGTCCTCTCATCGAGCTGAGCACAGCTACTGTAAATGAACCATAATTGAGCAAATAGCACTTCATATTGTGCCCAGGTACCTTTGTCTATTCAAGGTTCAGATGATTTTTTGACAAAAGAAGGATCACTGCTCTTATAGGCTTGTGAGAGGAACAGAAGTGCAATTCATGTACAGGTTAAGTGCTAGTAACAGGTTCTTCCATTCAAGCTTTTAAATGTGATTTCAGTCGCTCAGTTTCTTTAATACTTAAACTAACACATTTACTTTTACGAATAATAGCATCTTAATATATCCCAGTGCGTGTCACTATTGCAGTGTTACACATTTGACCACATTTGTCCAACAATGACCTTATATAATCCCTGAGGTTTCAATGCCATTACTAGATTTTCATTCAGTATGATCTACACTCCTTGGTATTATTTAAGATCTCTACAGGAAAGTCTATTTGAATTTAGAAATTGATCAAACAATCTTCAGGAAATGTAGTGGTTATTATCCCTCTTTGACTTGTATAAACTTATAGTTTTTGCTGAAGCTGTTTTAAATCCAATTGTAAAAACAGTTTATTCTAGCAATGTGTCTAAGAAATACGCATGTATTTGATAAAATTATACTGTCTGGACAACATATGACCTCTGTTGAGGCCAATAAGTTGGACCCAACTATCTGGAACCAGAAGTTCTACCTATATGTGACTGACTGCTCCCTGGTGGTCTACACTGGTCTATACTGGTTTGTCCACCACCTCCATTTATTTGCACCTATAGAATTGAAAGCTGCTATTTCCCTTGACTGTTCTAATTTGTCAACCATCACCTCTTTACTCGTTTAAGGTTAAACCATTCATAAAACTGCACTTTATGAACACACTGCACAAGCTGACACTGTTAAATATGAATATGATTCATTATATTTTTTCATTTGGATTAAGTGATATACCTTCTGGATCAAAAACCTTTCGGTTGTCAAGTCCTACTCTGTCTTTCTTTGTGTGGTTGGGCTACTGTTAATGTCCCTTTAAAAGCCCAATTAAGAACTGTCTAAGACCTTGGACAATATAAATAAACTCTGCTGAGCAGGTTGTCCTCTAATAATACTGTATACAATAGGTGATGATAAATCACAGAGTCTGAACAAGCAGGAAGCACGGAGAGCTGCTGACTCCTCTCTGGTCCACTTCATGAGACTTTAAAAAGCCCTGTGCCATCTGTCTGCAAAAAAAGCATCATTTTTATGGTAAGCTGAGCCCAATTAGTAAATCATAACTGATCAAAAACGTATTAGTTCTACTAATTTTGCTTAAGATGCCTTGAGGGACGTAGTTATGACATTGTAATGCTGCAGCTGTACACCATGCCATTCCATTGATGAAACAGCGTCACAATTTCTCACCTGCAATTAGTAAGCATTTGTGTGAATACACTACTAAGCTGTGTATAAATTGAAACTATCTGAAATTATATGAAATATGATTTTCTTTAGTCAATCCAAGATGTAACTGTACTCATTATAGGTGACGTATCCTGTAACAGATGCTGGACTCAACAACAGTGGGATCTATTGGATGTAATGAGCACTATGTAACAATGCCGTTAAACACAGAGAGTCTGAATTGTACCCCTGATAGAAGTGGGGGAAAAAAATATAAAAATAAAGTTTTTAGTGAGAAAGAGAGAGAGAGAAAGAAAGAGTGAGAGCCCTGAAAAGACATTAAACTGATGAATGAATCTTTGTGATCCTTCAATACTTTCCTCCAGTCACACAGTAATAACACTGAAAAACAATTCAGTTTCAGATCCACCCTCATATACTTTCATTATGCCAAAAACAATGCACAAACATTCCACTTTGTCCTTAGAGGGAGAAGTAATTGTTACTGCTTGCTCAGCTTGTTTTTCTTTGCGGCTTCTCTTTTTTTCTTATTGTTTGCTCTGCAGTAGGAAAGGTCTGATTAAAAACTCAATCAGCTTGACGGCAGGTCCCGTGCCTTCTAATCAGACCATAATGGGAGTTTACCAGGCATTATCTCTGACTGGGATTTAATGAGACCTTAGTATGCATTATCTCAAAGTGAAATTTAAATGTAGTATCCAGGAGGCATTTGTGATCCCATCTGTATCCGAGTGAGAGGAAACAACAGAATGAAAGGTGAGCTGAGACTTGTTTTGAGCTCCAGAGTGGCTTGGATACATCTCTGCAACAGATGTTCAACCTCTGTTTGTTATCGGGCCTGGGATGACTTTCCATCTGGCTGCTTTGCCCTTGTATATTTGTTTGGAACATCAAGGTAGGATTGTGTACAGAAATCCTGTCCTTCAACTAAAAGACCCTGGTTTGGGACCCTTTGGCAGTAAGTTTCACCCCGCTGAGATGTCCTTGAATAAAACAGTGCTTTATGCCGAGAGTCATGTGAATAATAAAGTAACATAGGTGCAAAAGGAAATGAACAAAGAAGATAAGACTAAAAGAGCAGATGAGAAAGTGAAAAGTTCTCAAAAACCTCTCCCCTCATCTCATCCCAATTTAAGTAAATGACAAAAACTTTCAAAACACAGGCCTCAGTTCACATTTATCTATTCTTTTCTTTATATCACAATGGTCACACACATTTCCTGTCTTGCACTGTTGCATTTTATAGAAATCACATGTCAACCCATGCAGTACATTGTGTGCTGTACGACGCATTGCTGGTAATGGAGACTGGAATAAAGGCCACATGTTGAAAACATGTGACAAAATGACCTCTGCAGCAGATACTCTGATTGTGTGTGGACGCCCTGCTACTCTGGTCAAAGCTGTGGTGGAAAAATGGATAAATAATTGATTTTACTCTAATGGGTGCATTTGTATGCCTGTGTATACTCTAAAGTGTGCATTTGATGATATCCACTGTACATTTTTGGTGCCAGTCATCATAAGTTTTTAAAATGATCCAATATTTTCTCATTTAATAGAGTTTTCTGCAAAAACAAAAAATCAATCATGTACTGTTTTCCCTCTGTTGACATGTCTCCTGTTGAGCATAAAGAGTGGCAGGGAAGTCATCACCTCGGCATGTCAGCCTGTCCATACGTTTACTGCTGACATTATTCCTGCAAAACTAATTAACAATATACCATCATACACAATCCCTTGAACGCATGACAAGCAGCTGGAGGGTGGAGGGGTGGGGGTGAAAGTATTAATATTTATGGCTCCTCTCAGTAGTGAACAGAGAAATGGACTGTATTAGCAAGTCTAATGCTTTTCAATGCTGTAATCCACTGCAAAGGGAGAAAAATGATACAGTATACACCATCCAAACCATCAGTGGAGTCCTGCGGTAAGTGTTGGTTTTAAGGCTGAGAGGATGGATTTGAAAGTATTTACCTTGTGCTCCGTTGAACACTGAGAATGGGATGTGTCTTATCAAGTGCAGAAGGTTAACGCATCTGCAATGTGGCATTTCTCTATTTGTCTCCCTCTCCTCCGCTCCCGTTTGCCATCACGCAAAATTTTAATGAGTCATAATCTGTATACAGCAGTGATTAGATTTAATGAGGTGCCAACAACCTTGGGTTGACACAACTCAGCTGCAACACACTCTCTAATTTGTGATAGAGCACAGTGGAGTTTTAAACCTTGTGACAGCAGGGCCATGCAAGTGAATACAAGATTAAGGCCCTCAGTTTCTTTTTTTTTTTTTTCTTCCTTATTTCAAGACCTTTGTAATTGGCAGGGATGTCAAGTCCTGATTGGAAAGTTGAAGAAGGAGAACATTTCATATTCTAAAGTCAGATTTTGTTCTTTTAACTTCCCCAGAGGCAGAGGTTTTCAAAGGTGGCAGCAGAAACAGAGGAGAACAGAGCAGACCTGTGAATGAGGAATTCAAGGACCTACACAGGGACACGCTAGAGAAACTTTATAAAACACCACAGCTGTCTCATGTCATTATTAAGCAAGATATTCGTTTAAAATGTGATCACACTTGAAGGCATTGTGAAGCAAACATCATAATTGAAGCATGAGTGCAGTAAATGCTTACACCTCTGCTTATACTGCACTGCAGAAGAATTCAGGTTTTGATTTGGTAATATTTACGCACCAAGGCCGGTCACATGGGTTCTGAAAACATGCAGCTGTTTATATTAAAGGCTGATGTAGTCTTCCACAGTCCTGATTTATTTGACTGCCTACATTAATGGGTAAACAAGTATCCATGTGTAGCAGTATGAAAAGGTAAGAATGTGATACTGCTATACTGTTATGACTACTTGGCTTTTTATTTTTATGCCTGTGTCTGTGTAAGTATGTGTTTTTATTGCCTATGTATTTTACTCTGGAGTTTATTGTAAAGCAAAAAGTGCTATATAAATCAAATGTATTATTATTATTTATTATTATTATTTATTTAAATCTCAAAATCTGAGTAAATTCATGAAGCATTTATGTCCTGTCTCAGCTTTTAATAACTAATATTAATCTGCTCTTACCCTTTGTAACCTCATAACATATAATGTTGAAATTATTAGTTAATGTACTGCAGCCTGTCTTCATATTTTTACTCTTTAACAGAATGTCATACTAGATCAAATTGATGTTGCAGGACTTCTTTGGAACAACCATGTCATGTCTGTAATCAAACAAGGTATTGCCTACACTTGACACTTGACAAACTGGCTCTTGTCAGGCCATAGGGTGGAGTACTGAGTGCTTCCTTTCCACCAGTAATGAGCTACTTTAGCAAATCAGCTTTAAGTACATGTTTTCAATGGGATGCACACTCTTCCATACACTCACACTGACGCACACACAGCATTGCCATGATCTCCCTGTCCTTGATCTGGGTCATGCTCTCAGCAGTTGAGAAGGGCTCTCATTAGTGTGTGTGTGTGTGTGTGTGTGTGTTTGAGTCTGTGTGCACTCACCATGTGCGCTAGTTAGGTGCTGCAGCACCAGAATGAAAGCAGCCTCCCCTGTTGTGAAATTCATCTGGTTTAATACAGTGACAAGCAGCAGGGACGGAAGCATCACAGCTTTGAATAATGGCACAGAGAATTACATTGCAACATACAGAATCCTATAAACCATTTGTATTGCCTTTGTAAGGAGAGTGTAATGCATCTTGTTGATTATACCCTTCATCTCACTGTCCTACATCCACAGTGTTTTCAATGTTTTTTTTTCTCAGGATAGAACCTTTGGATAAAGAAATAGAGCCACAGCATCATCCGAACACTCCACAGACCTTTTACATTTAACACTTATTGTGAATCATTAAAGGCAATAACCACAAAAGTGTAAACCTGTATGGTGAAAGTGTTGCATTTAATAGCCAGTAAATGCTTGTTTTATCAGCAAAATTGTGTTTTAGTGTTATTACTTAAACAGCAAAATATAAAAAAAAAAATTGGGCAGAAAACAAAAAGGCATCCTGACACAAAATTAACTGTTGGGGTGTGAAGAAAGCTGAGATGCCATTCATAGTTTTAAACAGGCCTGCAGTGTTAACATATCTGTTTGGGATCATTTTGTACTAGTTAAACATTTTTACCCAATGCACTGAAGGAAAACAGTGGACTGTTTGCATTTGTGCTTAACTCACCAATCTTTGTGAAACTCGGTACATATGCTGACATACTTTGTTTTTCCTACATCTGAGAAGTAATGAAATGATTTCTGAATATTAACGGCTTAAAGTTGTGATTGGTAATTAGATGTTTTTGTCTGGGTGCAGTCCACACATGGATATATTTGTCTTTTTTCCCTCAAATCAAATTGTATGGATCAGAGTTTGAAGATTACATGCATGTATAGTACATTTTGTATCCATGACAGACCTGCAGTTATAGGATGGAGACGACAGATGAAAACATGTTTGTATTGAAACTCACCTAAACACAGCCCCTGTGCCAACTACAGCCCATTCCTGTTCTCATTATACATTTGTCCAAACTATTACTTAATTTGGCCACTGCTATATGCTGTGTTTATATGAATTGAAAGCATACATTACTTTTGATGACATGATTGTTCTTTATCCACTCCTTCATTGTAAAATGAGCCAAACCTCCTCTTCACCCTCTCTACTGATGAGACCCATCATCTATCTCTCTCTGACTCATTCCCTCAAATGGGAACCACTCCTACTTATTCACCCAACAGCAAGATTACAGGCCAGAACAGATGAGATGAAGCACTCAGCACTGCTGAGATATGGACCTAC
Source organism: Maxillicosta whitleyi (assembly GCA_029822895.1). NCBI lineage: Eukaryota > Metazoa > Chordata > Actinopteri > Perciformes > Neosebastidae > Maxillicosta > Maxillicosta whitleyi. The sequence continues at coordinate 10,513,195 of JAPSES010000211.1, read as the reverse complement.
AGTCCACAACAGACAGGGAAGGGGAGGACGACATTGTGCTTTTGACTACACTGCACAGTAATTTAAGCTATTTGTGTTAATGGTTTCAAATATTCATACAGATAAAAAGAGGAACCGCACAAAAGACGATCTACAAAGCCAGAATTGTTTCAAAGCCTCCACAGTGTCCTTGTTGCCATGTCCTTGCAGAAACAGTCAAACCAACTGATTAATGATCCAGGAGTAAGAAACACACACAAAGGCAAGCAGGTACTTTGGGAATCAATTCATCACACTTTATTCTGTGTGACCCCAGCTGATGTAGAGGCTAGAGAGTAGCACAATCCACTCTCAGCACAAACATGTGAGTGTAGTATAGAACACATACTGTACTAAACCTCTATAGGACTAGTGGTCTAACCATAAAACAGGTCCACAGGTACAGTTAGATCTTCAAGTTTCATTTTTAAATCAACTTTATTGCTGTGAGTTTGATTGAGAGACTGGAGGAAAGTGAGTGTGTCTGTGAATACGAATTACAGGGATTCAGATTTAGTCATTCTTTTTCTCTGTATTTCTCATCTTACATTTCTGTGTTTACACACTGCAGGATCTGCTTGGATGATCTAATGCTATGTTTAGACATTCGAGGGCCAGTGGCAGGGTCACTAGGCCATCCCTCTGAAAACTTGCAGGTGCTGGTTGAACTGGTCAGCACTCTCTCTAGCTGTAAGAAGTTGTTTCTCACACCATCCAACCAGAGCCTGCTGCAACATTTCCACACGTTCATCCTTAAACCGTACAATCTGTAGGATACACATCACCTCCGTATTAACATTTGAAGAATACACATGCCAATACGATGTAAATGTAAATCCAGTTTTTACCTCCTTTTTGGCTACTCCGCTGATGTCATTAAACTCTGTCTCCACTGCTGTCTTCAGCTCCTCCATCTGATGAAAACAAAGAGCATCATCATGTGCTTGTTCTTTGGTAAACTGAATTGTTTACCACTGATGGTACTTGAGCTGAACATATTCTCTTGAGCTTCTCCTTTAGCAGCTCTGAATGAATTATTTCAGTAGAACGACACTGACATCTCCTGGCCAAATTGCTCCACACATGCTTTTACTACAGCAGTGATGTAAGACTGGAGCTGCAGCGGTCACCTATTTTCTTTGATATGATGTGATTCAATTAAATAATTATTTGAATAGGTGAAAAAAAAAGTAAGAATGTGAAAAGATACATGTCTGAAGAAGACAACATGTCCAGAACTAGGGGAAACAACCACAAAAAGTACAAAAGAAAAAGCATTTATTTAAAAAAAAAAAAAAATTATA
>JAPSES010000211.1:10492684-10510121 GCA_029822895.1 Maxillicosta whitleyi | reverse complement strand
TTTATTTTCAAAAAGAGTGTAGAGAAAGGAAAACAAGTATTAAGAATGAATGACTGGCTACTTTGAGAAATTGTAAACAGACAGACCACTCATCTTTGGTCCTTCCTTTTGTTTGTCCACAGATAAAAGTTCCATTCCGCCTCTCCATGTCCAACCAGTCTTCTTAAAATCTACATTGTCAACCTTAAATTGTCTCTGATATTTTGCCCGAGTTATAAACAAACAACTGGTGTAGCCTTTACAGTCTTTAATTTACTAAAATGTTTTACAGCTCGTCACTTGACAGGCATTGTGTTATTTCTGTGCTTCACAACTTGCAACAGATGTGTTGCAATTATTTAAACAAGACACAGACATGGAGGGTTTTTTCACTATAATTTATAAGCAGCAGATATTCACTTAGTAATTTTCTGGTGTAAAAATAACCTGAACACAAATAATTTCTTATTTAAGAGAACATAATATAATGCAGCCCATTCATTCCTTTATACCCAGCTCTGGGGGAAAAAAATAAGAGACCACTGCAATATGATCACATTCTCTGATTTGACCATTTATAGTTACATATGTGTTTGAGTAAAAAGAACATTTTTGTGTTATTCTCTAAAATACTGACAACATTTCTCCCAAATTCTAAATAAAAATATTATTATTCAGAGCATGTATTTGCAGAACATGACACATGCTCAAAATAAGAAAACGATGCAGGTGTTTTTCTCAAATAATGCAAATAAAACCAGTTCATATTTATTTCTAACCAACACAAACTAATGTTGTAACTTGGTTAAAGTTCACGCATCAATATTTGGTGCAATAATCCTGATGTTCAATAACAGCTTTCACATCTTTTCTCTGCACTGTTGCTGTTGGATGACTTTATGCAGCTCCTGGCAGAGAAATTCAAGAACCTCAGTAATATTCGATGGCCTGTGACCATGCATGTTCCTCCAGAACTTTTCAAAGTGGGTTCAGGTCTGCAGATTGTTCTGGACATGACTGGTGGACCATCATCCACACCTGCTGAGTTCAGGAGCATTGAACTAATAGAAAAACCAGTCCTCAGAGTTTGGGAACATTGTCAGAGCAGAAGTCTAGTAGTTTTCAATAGTTACTTTTGGATTCCGATTACCTTTCTTGTACTAATACCACTGTATTTGCCTAATGTAAGCCGATAGCGCTGGCCACAGTAGCGGTGTTTACACTTCTTCTTCTTCTTAAATAAGACATGGATCACATGTTTATTCATTCAAATAAGCTCTACTTGTGTTGGAATTCAACAGACACAGGAATGGAACAGCTGTCATACATGCACACACACTAATTTCACAGGAAAATGCAGTGGTCTGTTCATTTTTCCAGAGCTGAATACACATTTTGCCTTTAAAACGATGCTATTAATGGTTTAGTCTCCAGTCTTGAAACACTGTAACACTGCATCCACTGAACATCCCTTGGTATACTCCATTGTGGGGTAAAAAAATGAAGTCTAAAATTATATAGAATATATTTCAATGAAAGTATTCTTTGTGTGGACTTACTTCTGTGCTGGTAAGAAAGACCTCCACGGCTTTATTTTTACTGAGGATACTGTGTGCAGCAACCTGTCGAAGAAATGTTTCCAATGCTGCACCGTAGGGCTCCCAGTCTCCCAAACCAAGGATACCTAAACATTAATATTTTATTCTTAACACATTATATCTTACTAAACTCATTAGGCTATATCTAAAAATGTAGATTGAGCTGTGTTTCATTTCACACAGGGGATTTTTATATGTACTCACCAAGCTGTTTCATAACCTTGGCAGATGCATTTGGCTGTGCTTTTGCAGGAAGGGCCGGAAACTTGGAAAACAAGCATAATTTTATTACAGATCATATTTTTGTCTCTATAAAACAAGTGTGTGATTCAGCCTGAAGTAGCAGCTGTATACTTCCTGAAACACATTGTAATTGCGAACATCGGGCATGCACACACATACACACCATGCAATATAATCTGATCAGACAGTGTGTGATTGTGTAAGACATCGCAAACATAACTGTTGCAGACACCGTCATTTCACTTCTTAGGAAACTGATGACAACGTTTTCCTGATAGACTAGTAATGCATTTTGTGAAATTAACAGACTGCACATTACACCAGGGAAAAGATGTATGATGAAAAAACATCACACATTTTACCCCATAAAGACCCAGTGTTACTTTTGTTGCAGTTCTAACATATTTTTTTCTATATTTAACTTTTCTTAAATGATTTAGCAACATTTATTCGTACAAATTATTCCCCATTTTTTGTGTTTTTTCAGTGAAAATCATATATTTTCCTAAATTTAATTCACTGATAATGCAGATGTTCATAAAAGCTCAGATTAAAGTCCAGGGTTACTGCATTAAAAACAAAGGAAACTGATGAAAAAGGGAGTTTTTCAGCAAAGATACCAATAACTCATAAAATAATAACGCATAAAAACAAGAATCTCCATCCACTGTCACTGATCTAACTCTATGGGTTTTAATGGTGAATCAATGTTGTAGAAGATGACGGTGTTTACATGTTAACTACAGAGCCTCTCATATATGATGACCATGAAAACCGCATGATAAACCACATTTTACACCAATTATTTACATGTTCTTAGTAGATCAACAGGTATTAAACATTTTAGATCAGTAGATGCTTTTGGTTACCAGTGGATGTTTGGGTTTTTATGAATAAAAAAAATTCCACTCAAAGCTATACCAGTAGTTAAATGATGTTAATAATCAAACATGAGGGTGATATTTAATTTCACATAATAACTTCTAGGTTGTTGGAGAAGATGTGTCACAAAAAACAAATAATGCCAAGTTTGAAACACTCCACAACCTTTTGTTTTCAGTAGTTTTACAACTCATCCTCTACTCAGCCATTACAGTTTGAGGGCAGATAAAAGTGATATACTGACTATGACTCCCTGTATCCCGGGAACATCTTCCTGAGAGAACAGATGCTGCTGGAGCCATTCAAAGTCCTCATAGGTCCGATCCACATGGTACTCCCCGGTCCCAGTGAGCTGGCACAGACAAGACAGAAAAAGATAAAGTGTTTGTTGTTGCTTTCCCACAACTCAAACACATCCATGTGCATTAACCTTACACTACAGTCAGCAATACTTACAGAGAATAACCACAAATAAATTATTCATCATCTCACCTTCTGAGATACAATTAGAAAGGTAAGAGTGTCCCCGTCTTTCACCACCTCTGAAACCTTAATGTTCTTACTGTGGACACTCAGAGATGTCCCTTCTTTTACTTCTTCCTGTTATTAAAAATAAATTAAAAAAACAAATGCATCCAGTATTTCCTTGTAAATAACTTTACATTATCATACAAACATTAAATAAAAGAACATTTGTCTTAACAAATGCTCTGTGGATAGTGCACAGGGCTGTCACATGACCTGCAACATCAAAAACAACAGCTTTGTGGTCTCACTTACCATCATTTTCAATCCGTCGAGTTAGATTTTCCAGTCTGCGTTTTAACTTCTTTGTAGAATGCTTAACTCCTCTTTCACCTCGATGAAAATGTATAAAACTGTAAAATCTTTTGTCTTTACTTAGCTTTAGAGAGCTCACACTCTAACTGCTGAGGAGGCACAGGATATCCTCTGGGTCAAAGTGCACACTGGTCCTGAGAGAAATGGAGTAAAACAGTGCCAAATCTAAAGTGCTGGCGCAGGGAAAAAGATGAGTAAATGGTATGTTAGTCAGTAACTGTGCACCATCGACACACCCACACAGGAAAAGTGGAGTAATGGTCCAATCAGCTGTCAACTCAATGACTTCACAAACCTGTAAATGATCACAATCCTGCAAAACGGTCCATAAAAGAGACAGAACACAGTGAGAGTCCCAAGGGTTAACTTAAACGAGTCTCTGGACACTGAGTAACACTTTAACATAGAGACTTTATTATAAATACAGATAACAAAACAGTAACAGTCACTCCTAATACAGTATTTCATATATGAACACACACCACAATAATGCCTTTGAGTGGGTGAAGAGTAGTCTTCCTAATCTTCACTGTCATCTGAAAAATAAAAAGTGAAGCCTGATCCATGGAAACTATAATGTTCATAAGCATCATGGTCATCCTCTTCATCCTGAGGAAAGCTCCACATGAAGTCTGTCTCCTCGACAAAAGGACTGTCCTCAAAGTAGTGGAAAACATCACCAAAATCGAAGAAGTTTGTCTCGGGATTTTCCTTAGGGTCAATGGGGGATCCATTTTTTAGGAAAGCTTCATGACCTAACCTGTCATAGAGCTTTCTGTTGTCTTTGTTAGAGAGTACTTTGTAGGCTTGAGGAAGAGAAAGAAAAAAAATATTCAGATATTCAGATTAGACGCAGTAGATCTCAGCAGGACAATTTAACTAATTCATGAGCCAGCTTTATGACAGTTGCGGTGTTAACTTTTTACTGCAGTGTTTATTGACTTTAACTATGTGTTTATATGATTGTATATATAATATAATTTATATCAACCATGATGAATAAAATAGTTGACACAATGCTGAACAGCACCAAAAAGTTGTCAAATACTTATCCAAAAACACAATAACTCAACTTTACTAATATGGTAATGCAACAGTTATTTATAAATACAGCTGAATAAATCATCTATTTTCAAAGTGATCCATCCCCAATGGCAGTGGACATATTTTACCTTCAGTAATGTCTCTGAAGTTCTTCTCTGCATCAACGCTCTTGTTCTTATCAGGGTGGTACTTTACAGCCAGTGAACGGAAAGCCTTTTTTATCTGGTTGTCAGTTGCTGTTGGCTCAACATTGAGTGTATCATAGTAATTTCTTCTCGTGTCTGATGCAGCAGGCAGAGCTGGAGATAAGCAGAGCACCAGGACCACGCAGGCCTGTGTCCAGAGAACAAAATGCAGAGCCATGCTGGGTTCACCTGAGGAAAGATGGAGCAGAACTCACACAAAACTCAAGAGTAGTTCATCTCATGCTCACCTGGCTTCCAGTAGTATCTTATTTTCATATGTACATTAAGGTGTGGAGTTTACACGTCAGCAGTAGATATTCAGTAGCAGGGTGGAGCACAAGTTTATTTGACTTACTCATCTGTCAACTTTGTAAAATCCTTGTCTGGTTATGATCCACCTCATGTAGTGGTAAGGCGCACTAAAAATACGCGTTGTTCCTTAACCTCTATCGTTTAATAACGTCATCGTGATGATCGCCACAGAATCCTTCTACCTGCTAAACCAAGGTATCATTAATTCCGGGTAACAAAAAAAAGCAAACTTTTGCTGTAATTCCCAATGCTGACCACTAGAGGGCAAGCAAACCACTCCCACTAAGCGGAAGGAACAGTCTTCTTCGTTGGTATTAGAAGATGCATTAAGAAATGTGGTAAACAACCAACAGAACGGGGGCCGTGAGGAATTGCCATAAATAGCACATGCCCCTTTTTGTGTTATTTACATAAATATCTGGACACGCTTTATTTTCCTCGTTGAAGTCGCTCCGCTGTGTCTTGCATCTTGCTCTCCATGTATATCTGGTATGGTATCATTAGCATTTAGCAAGAAGACGTTCGCTGGCTAATGTTAGCATGACGAGAGAACCATTTTAGACTCGCCAAATATGAGTATGATACCGAGGATTGCACTTTATGTCACAACAGGCCGCCAGGGATTGTACTTGAATATTTCACTATGGTCATTTTGTGTAAATCCCGTGTTTATTTTGTGACATTTTTGCTAAAGCGGTGTTTTTCCCGTTTTGCTACTGACTTAAGCAGTTATTGTCACGTGCGAATGTTTCCGTTTTCTTGAGTATAAACAACACCTTCTGGGCCGTGTTTGTTATTGTCTCCTAACTGATCCGTTCATATTTTAATATAAATTAATTTTTCATCTTGCAGTTTGAATAGAAAATGTCTCTGTTTCAGATATTTATACTTTATTTATCTGCTTGTGTGATTGTTTGCAGGTCACGTCAGCCCCCCCTCAGACACATGAGTGCTGTATTCTCCTCGTGCTGGGCCAAGCGCCATGCCTGACCGGGACAGTTCCTACCTGTCAGGTGGTGGTGGGACTGGTGGTAGTCTTGGGGACGAAGGAGGACCTGGATCTGGTTTGGCAGGGGGGGCTACAGAGGGCAGAGGGGGTTCAGGAGGAAGCGTTGGTGGCGTCACTGGATCTGGGGGAATGGGGGGTGGAGGGGCTCTTGGAAATGGGAACAGTTGCGGGAATGGTGGAAGTGGGGGACCAGGTGGACTGGCACTGGATGGTGTCTGCAGGGACTTCATACGCAACGTTTGCAAGAGGGGGAAGCGCTGCAGGTTTAGACACCCAGACTTTAATGAGGTCCCAGACCTGGGGGTGCAGAAGAACGAGTTCATCTTCTGTCATGACCATCAGAATAAAGAGTGCATGCGCTCCAATTGCCGCTTTGTCCATGGATCTAAAGAGGATGAGGACTATTACAAGAAAACTGGAGAGCTACCCCTCAGACTACGAGGAAAAGTTGCAGCAAGGTTGGGCCTGTCCCCCATGGACCTCCCCCACAGCCGAGGGGAGGTACCAATCTGCAGAGATTTCCTGAAAGGGGAATGCCAGAGGGGCAATAAATGTAAATTTCGTCATGTTAAAAAAGATTATGAATATGAGCCTAGCAGAGTTGGGGTAGGTGGTGTTATGGGGCCTGGGGCAAGTGGAATGGTAAATGGTGGTGGGAGCATAGGTGGGGGTGGAGGAGGTACCTGTGGAGGAATGCCAGGACTTGTAGGTGGGGGTGGTGGAAGTAATATAATAGGAATGGGTTGCCCTAGTCTTGGTGGCTGCAGAGACCCAGGTATATCTGGGGTTGGAGGAGTAGGAGGAGGAAGTATGAGTGGTTGTTTATCCATAGGGTCTTCAGGACAGCGCCGCTATGACAGGAGCTCATGCTCTGTGTATGACCCTATACTTGAAAGTGGGCTCTTTGATGCCGGCTCTCTGGAGGCCTCTATGGACCACACTACTCTGCAGTTGAAGCGCAGGCGGCTGGAGGGACTGCGTCTGACAGATGGCAGTGGAAGTGGGCATTATGAGCTGGGAGTCCAGGCCACGCTACCACCACGTCCTCTGGAGTACAGGTTCCTAGAGGAGGAGAATTCCCTGCTGAGGAAGAGAGTGGAGGAGTTAAAAAAGCAGGTTAGTTTTACAGATTGGAAAAATGTGAATAAAAATGGTATATAATTGATAACTCTTTGTTACACCAACAGCAGTGAAGCATCAAGTGTGTTTTTAAGATTCTGTTAAAAAATATCAGATCTGAAAGTCACACCTTTTGAATAAGTAAGTGATCCTAAAACATTGTCATTTATTAGTTGAAAATGTATATCATTATACTTGAGTTCAACATAAGTAGTTATAGGTATAAATACTGTAATGTGTCACTGGATGATATCGACTGTCACTCAAGTCAGTCCCTTGAACAGGATTATTTAATATGGTCATTTCACATGATAGTCACAACAGCGAGGATTACAGACTTTAATCCAATATATCACACAACTCAAGAGTTATTTTCCTGCAACACGACATCTTAAGTCTCACAAACACCTTCAGACCAACCTGCCAACCTTCCCCTTTAAAAAAAAAATAAATTAAAAAAAGTATAATTTTGAGCTCCCTGCATGTAAGTATTAAATCAGGAATGTGTTACCTGATTCTTCAAGAAAATACACTGTTCGCAATAACAAATTACATGAAGACATCATTTTTTTGCACACAAAACTTTGTTTATTGTGGAATTCACCATGTTTTTAGGACTAAAACATGATTTATCAACACATAAAGTTGAGACTTCGAGTTATAATCACAGTATTAATGTTGGAAGGCACTTTAATATATCAATAAGAAGTAAAGAATAAATCCAAGTACTATGTTAGGAATGTTTTACATTACATTTTTATTATACAATGGATTTTAGCAGAAACTTCTAATATACATAGATGGAGCTAATCAACTATACAAAAACATATGGCCTCAAAGCTAAAGCATCATTAATCATTCATTAATGTATTAATACAGTTAATGGAAGTAGTACTGTACATGGGGTGCAAATAACATGTATTTTTCACTGATAAGTGTTTTCTGGCAGTGGATTTTGCAGTCACATGTTTTTAATCCATATCTAATGTGTTCATCAGGTTTCTAATCTCATTGCCACAAATGAGGTTCTCCTAGAGCAGAACGCCCAGTTTAGAAGCCAGGCCAAGGTGATGACCCTGTCTTCTACTCCTGCCCCCACTGAGCAGAGTCTGGCGCCCCCTGTGGGTGCAGTCAGTTCCTACAATCATGGCATTGCCCAGACTCACACCACCCTGAGCAGTGCTGGACTGCAGCCTCGTCCCGTCACTCAGCAGGACCTGGTAGCGCCCACTGGGGCCCCAGCAGCACCTCCCACCAATGCTGCCCCTCCTACAGCTCCTCCTCCCCACCTCAATCCTGAGATCACCCCCCTCTCTGCTGCCCTTGCACAGACCATCGCCCAGGGGATGGCACCTCCTGTTTCTATGGCTCCAGTGGCTGTATCTGTGGCACCAGTTGCTGTCTCTATGACTCAGCCTTTACCTGGTATCACCATGAGTCATGCCACTACCCCAATGGTGTCCTACCCAATTGCTAGCCAAAGCATGAGGATCACCACTTTGCCTCACTGAGACTGTAATGCTTACAAGACTGTACCATCGTCCAAGGAGATTTTTAGCCTAGAGTGTGCCCTATTATTTGTATGAGATTTTACTGATGATACAGCAGTGAGACAGACACTCGAACCTCTGCACCAGAAGGCAGGACAAAGACATCTCTGTTTTAAATCCCCCCTCATCTGTCAACAAAAAGACATTTTTCCTACAGGTCGTCTGTTCTGTGAACTTTGTGTGGCAAACGTCTGTGCACCAAAAATGGCAACAAACTGAAAACCATAGAGGTCATCCATAGTGTCTGAAGCATTTCTGCAGGACTACTATGCCGTCCCCTATGGGGGGGGGGGCATGAAGAGTAAAAGCAGTTTGTGTTTATATTTTTGTGGATTGCTTTGGTGTAAATGAACTTTGGTACTTTGCACATTTCAGAAAAGAATAACAACCACTCAACAATGAATAATGTCTGTGTCGTGTGTCATTTTTTTTCACCAGTTGTCCTCTGCTGTTTACCATCACTCATATTCATAACATAGTTACTGGACAAATAACACTGCATTCTGCGTTTTTTTAAAAGAAATTATCTGCCTCAGAGATTAAATGTAATGAACCTTGCATACTTTAATAAGATGACTTGTAAAATAAATGATCCAAGTCCTGTTTAGCTGATGTTTTGAACGTATATGATAAAGTCTTATTATACACATATAGGTTTATATACATTTATAAGTCTTCCACTAGAAAGCACATGTAAAGCGAATGTATTTGAAAGTACTAACAGTGTTATGAAGTAGCTGAGACAAACATTCATTTTGAGTAAAACCCACTCTCATTCTCAGAATTCCACATTTTGACCGAAGACTGTATCTTGGAAAGTACACCCAACCAGCATTTCTGATTTAGTTTTCTTTATTAGTTTCTTTACTGCTTTTATTTTGAACCCATTCTATATTGTAGACAAGTAAATTCATGTACCAAATTCTCTTGTAAACATTTGGGTGGAGTCACATTGCGTAAACCTGTAATACCTTCATCGTCTTAAGTAGACCAATATCCGTGTACCTCTATAAACAACAGATCACGTGGTGTTGAGTTATTATAAGTCATAATAGTCATTTTGGCCCGGACCTGTGTGCTCATGCTGGATTTAGGGGATAGAGGAAAGTGCGCAGTCTGCTCATTTAAAGTAAACGGTGCAACATAGAGTATTGTCCGACACCAAACACTAGTGGATACGCATTGGACACGGAGCAGAAACATGCACATATTGGCCGAGGAATAAGTGTGTTTATTCTTGCCCTGCAGTCCCCATTCCATCCAATTAAATGTGATGACTCCCGCTGCAGTAGGGAAACTGCCAAAGATGCATATTTGGTTCCAGTGGGCGTGTTTTCATTCAGATAACGGGACTGGCTGAGGAGGAACACGACGCGCTGGTGGCAACTTCACCGGAGTCTGCGTGGGACCTGGACCAGTAAATCCACAGAAGTACAAAAAAAAAAAAACAAACAAAAAAAACAGAAGATGCATTTGTGGAGGACGAGCTGCGATTAGAAACACCACTCTGGTATGCGTAACAAAGACTAATCTGCAACTATTCTGATCTGAAGTCTGCGTTATTCGGTGTGATCTAAATATATCAAAATGCAAAGCGACAAAGTACCGGAGTCGAGTGAACCGAAAGCCGCAGAGAATCCGAGCCCAACCGACACGGAGGAAAAAACCCCGAGTAATGTAGAACCAGAGGCCCCCAAACCCAAAGGGATCAGCGCCGTCGCGGTTCTGTGGACATTCGGGAAATGTCTGAGCGCACTGCTGCCCGTCTACCTGGCAGGGTACTACCGGGTCAGTACCAGCCTGCTGGTGTTCGGGATGATGGTCTACACAGGATGGAAACATGCCCGAGAAGCCAAGGAGGCACGTCTGAGGTCAGCCATACAACTGATGGATGATGAGCAGGGGTACACATCCTCAAAAGTGTCCAAAATCAAAAGAGAACTTCCGGCATGGGTAAGAAAAGTGTTATCTGTTCAACACAAGCCCACCCCCAAACCCTCAGTCCTTAAGTAACCCCAGACTAATATTAATGAAAAGACTAGACTTACATATGGAGGTCCTAAAATCACAGTTTTCCTGTCTGTGATGATGATGATGATGATGATGATGGTCATTTAAGTCTTAGCCTTATAGTTGATTATTGAAGTCATGGAATAAGGTCTTAGGATGTAATGTAGATATGTAATAAGCTATAGCATAACAAAATATTAGCTTTATAGCAGTAAACATGTACAGCGTACAAGCGTACAACAGAAGTGTGAAGAATATGAAAAAAGAAAATGAGAAATATGGTAAATAGAGATTTAGAATTAAACATTTTGTGATTGTTGTTATCAGAAAATAAAAGACATTTCTTGGTGTGTTTGATACTTATATATGCACAGAGATAAATAGCTGCAAATCAACTGTCTTAAGAATAATAAGAATAATAACACAGCAGGTAAGACTGAGAATAATACACCAGGTTTGCAGTTTTCCACCTAAGAATGACTGCGAAACTGTGTAAAGCTTCTAAACATAATCAGCCACACAACAGGAACAACCCTCTAGTTATTTCATCTTTTCTGTAACTGAATATTTAAATTATGTTTAGGTCCTACCCATAACTCTACGCACATATGCACCCAAAATGGAAGTGCTGAAGTCCACATGGGCCTGTGTGGTTTGCGAGCCACACCCAAATGAGGTTCCTGTGATCTTTCACTGAGGGAATTCCCTGATGTTTTTGTATGACCAGACAGCACGCACAGTGTCGTTAAAATATTCAAAAAGGGTCGTGTCAATGTAGAAGATCATGTCTAGTGTGCAAAAACAAAAATGTGTGTGAGCACTGTAATGCTATCAGACATGTAACATGATATGTTAACTGGCAGTTGTTGCACATAGTTGCTTTGTTTTGTTGGCTTTTGCTGAGAATGCTTTGTCCTTTGGGTTGAAACCTCGTGTGAATAGCACTGCAATAGAAATATCTGTTCTACTGATGACATTTCCAGATCTGCATCTGTTATAGCTGAATCACTTCCTGATCCTGTCATTTGTTTACCAAGATCTATGCATGATTCATGCTTGTACCCTTTTTGTTTTCTCTTCAGGTAAACTTTCCTGATGTGGAGAAGGTTGAGTGGCTAAATAAGGTACAGCATCTGTGGCTTCCTATTTTATTTTTGTCATTTTTTCAACATGTAACTCCATAGAAACACAATATTTATTAATGCTTTAATGAACCCACAGCAAACACACATGACTATTTATTCAGTGGCTCAGCTGTTGCGTTGACTGACACTGGTCATGTGTTTGCTTAGATCATAATTGGTGCTAGGTGATAGATGGTAGCACTGCTGCATCTGCTGCCATGTTCCAGACAAGGCCACTCCCCCATTAGAGTAGCCATTCTGTCTGTACTGCAGAGAGCCGGCCTTTTGCCAGGCAGCTCTCTCAATATTTCCATTTCATTGCAGCCTTGCTCACAGGAAGGGGGAGGAGCCTCCCAGGCCCCCAAACTAAATAAAACTGCCGCCATTGTCTGCCCACCCCTTGTTCCCTTGTATCCCAGAGAAACAAGAGCCACTAATACAGAGACACAGTAATAAAAGCATTTAGGCTAACAAGACCACGAGATCTGAGCTCCTCAGAGCCGGACAAAGCAGAGATTTGAGAGTAGTTCCTGGAGGGGAGATCAGCAGATTTCCTTGTTATGAAGGCTTCGTCCTCCACAGGAGCATGCAGCCGATGACTCATTCTTTACTTATGCCAGACTGTAACCAAGTCTTTTTTTCCTCAGTCACGCAACTACACAACTAACCACTGCCTCGGATTTTTCCCAAATAGGGATAAATCTGAGACTAATTAGGTTTATGTAATAATGTAAACGTGATATAAAAAAAAAAGGATCACAGACGAACATAGAGCACATTATAGCATATGTGAATATCCAAATAAGAACACTAAACAGCTGAGGAGGCCCTGCTGCCTCCAGCTGTCTCTGTCATTCTTTAAGTTATGGCTTTCTGAAGCCAAGGCCTCTGACACATATTTATGATTCTTTGTGGTACTAAAATGACAATATTTAATTTCAACAGCAGCCTCTGACTGCACAATGTTGAGATGCACAATGTAATACATAGTTGTGTGTTGTGTTCCCTAGTTTAAAAGCAGCTTTTAACCCTGTGCGTCCTGGTCCATCTAGGTGCTGCAGCAGGTGTGGCCTTTTGTCGGGCAGTACATTGAGAAGCTTCTTGTTGAAACCATTGCTCCTTCTATCCGATCTTCGAGTACACATCTCCAGACCCTCAGCTTCACAAAGGTGGACATGGGGAATAAGGTGATGCCTTTAATAGCTTACCTGTAATCTGACTCTGCTGTACAGACTGACACAAATGATGCATAGTTTTTATATTTTGCAAACAAAAGTGCTTGTTTACTTCAGGCTATGAAGGTTGTAGGGATCAAGGCCCACACGGAGAATGACAAGGGACAAGTCCTGCTAGATCTGTATATCAGGTGAACATTTTTGTGTTGTTTGTTTGATATTATCTGTGTTACACCTTTTATAAGACTTTATTGTTGATGACAGTTTTCTGTTTTATCCTCAGTTACGTTGGCAACGTAGAGATCGATGTTGAGGTGAAGAGATACTTCTGCAAAGCTGGAGTCAATGGAATACAGGTGTGTCCTTTTGTCGAGCTTAAAACTAATATTAGATCAAATGAATAATACCATATCAAAGAAATGTTGTTTTTTTGTTTTGTTTTTTTTTTGCAGATGAATACAATATATAGAATTAGCTAAGGCATGAGCTGAAAATGGTTCTGTTTTTCTGTCTTCAGCTCCATGGGATGATGCGGGTGATTCTAGAGCCTCTGATTGGAGATGTTCCTATTGTGGGTGCAGTCACCATGTTTTTCATCCAAAGGCCTGTAGGTTCAATTCTCTGCACATTCTCCTTTATTTGACCTTTTTTTTTGCAGTTCCTTGAACCATATCCTGTGCTTCTCGTATATCAGGGTTTAGTCCCATGTGTGTTTCATGTTATGGATTTCCCTTCAGCTCTGATTGATTTGCTAAAGCAGCACATTCTTCTGTCTTATCTGTTCCCAGAGACTGGACATTAACTGGACTGGACTGACTAATTTGTTGGATGTTCCTGGACTGAAGTGAGTCATGCAGAGATAACTTTACTTTGGGCTGATAATGTGTAATAACTGTAATGTGTCAAATGTGTGACACTATCATTACACACCGAATGGTAAATGATAAATGCACAGCTGTACATTTCTGATGGACTGTCGCTTTCTCCTTTGTCTTAGTGTCATGTCAGACAGCATGATTATGGATGCCATTGCCTCCTTCTTGGTGTTGCCCAATCGCCTGGTCGTCCCTTTGGTTCCAGGCTTGCATGTGGCCCAGTTGCGCTCTCCTTTGCCCAGGGTAAAGCCTTCACATGCATCTGCAGATTTGAATTAGATTTGATTTGATTTGATTACCATTTGTTTAATAAACACCAGTCTATTACATCTTCATCCATCATTTTCTCAGGGTGTGGTACGCATCCACCTGCTGGAGGCACAGAAACTTGCAGCTAAGGACAGTTATGTAAAGGGGGTTATGGCTGGTTTGTCAGACCCTTATGCCATATTGAGAGTAGGTCCTCAGACCTTCACCTCCAAACATGTTGACAACACAGACTCTCCCAAATGGGAAGAGATGTATGAGGTAAGGAGAAGAGAACATTTTCTAGTAAATCTGGGGTTTTCATTGCCATCACACTACATACATAAGTGTATGAACTCTGTGTTTCATAGAAGCATAAAATATTACATATCATTTGTCTTTTGTGTGTATTTGAGGGATTAGTCTGTTACAATAGTGAGAGTGTTTGAGGAGCTCTTTTCTAAAATGCTATATATCCGTTTTTATTATCTTTCTCTGTCAATATCACTGAAATCTATGTCATAATTTTTAAAATTGATATGGAAATAGCAAATAACATTAACCTTGTTCCATTTTTCCTGATGCTATCTTAAAATCAGGTTGTAAAAATTAAAATAAAACATTTTCATCAAATGGCTTTTATAGTGTTTTGGAAAAGAGCTCTTCGTTTGTTTCCAGCAGATCACAGCCATCTGTACTGTCTGTCAGTCTCCATATCCCTATGTGTGTGTCTGGTACATCAGGTCATAGTCCATGAGGTTCCTGGACAGGAGTTGGATGTGGAGGTATATGACAAAGACCCAGATCAAGATGATTTCCTGGGCAGGTACATATTGCTCAGTTCATCTATATTTGTACATGCCTTGCTTTAATTTTGCATTTTCGCCTGTCATTGTCTTGTTTTGGGGGGAAAGTCAGCCATATGGTACCTTACCATCTTTGAGTTTATATGGAAGAATAGTTGCACAAGCTGTTGTCTATGCATGAATTTCTATTTTTATTTATTATGCCTTTTACTTTACATTGTGCAGGATCAAATTGGATTTGGGCATTGTAAAGAAATCCATAGCTGTGGATGATGTAAGTAAAAAGTGTTATCTATTCAGTTTATAAAACGTTTTTGCAAATACATGAACTGACAAATGTAATGTAGTTGAATACTGTCTCTGCAGTGGTTCACACTCAAAGACACTCCATCCGGACGAGTTCATTTCAAGCTGGAGTGGTTGTCCTTATTGCCTTCCACTGAACGTCTGGAGCAGGTGCATTACTGAGTTTGACTCATATAGAAGATTCTAGAGTATGATTTATGCAGTGTTGTGATATTGTAATGTGTATCCTTCATCATCTCATGTTCAGACTAACTAATGTCCATTTCTTTACCAGGTCATAGAAAGGAACCAGAGTGTGACTAGTAAGACTGCGGATCCCCCTTCTTCAGCCATCTTGGTTGTATATCTGGACAAGGCTGAGGCACTTCCTGTGAGTCACATGGTTCTACCCTCTGTGCCTATGTTTGTGCTCAGCTCTGAGTTACTTCCTGTTTGTGGTTGAGCTGAGGCAGAGCTGTAATTCCCATCTGCTTCACATTCCTCAAAGTTGTTGCTTTGCCCTCTAACCCTTTCAGTGTGAATAAGTGTGGCTAACTTTATCAAGCTGACATTTGCTTCCATGCCACTCTTCGAAGTTACGCTGTTTGCAAAAGAAGAACACAAGTGACTGAATCATTGGAATGGCACTCACGCTCTGTGGTTTGTGCAGTGCAGATTTATTTCCCCTGATTATGCCTTTCAGAACTGCTACCATGGCAACCTCAATTATTGTTGGTTACAGCAACCGCATGTTATAAAAAGGGCGTTTATTTTTCCCTGCCTATTGTTACAAAATGCTACTGCTCATACATCTTATTGCATATTAATATTTGTTTGCAACTGTGTATGTTTTAGATGAAGAAAGGGAAAAAAGAGCCCAATCCCATGGTGCAGCTGTCTGTGCAGGATATAACCCGAGAGAGCAAGGTAGAGTATATCCACAGGGAAAGTTCAATAAAAAAACTGATTATTTTTCATACAGTATGCATCTAACACATCAAGTTCCTATTATTAATTGTCTGTTCTGGCTTTAGACCTGTTACACAACTGTTAATCCAGATTGGGAAGAAGCTTTTACCTTTTTTATCAATGATCCTCGCAAACAGGACATAGACATTCAGGTAAAAAAAAAAAAACTTTAAGAGCAGCTACTCTGCATTAAATGACTTGTCTGACAATTGACTTTTTTTTTTTTTTTTACTTCATGTGAAATTATGCAGGTGAAGGATGCTGACCGTGTGCAGACACTGGGCAGTCTGACCATCCCCCTGTCCCGTCTGTTGTCCAGTCCAAATCTCTGTCTGGACCAGTGGTTCCAGTTGGATAATTCTGGATCTGCCAGTCGCATCTATATCAACACAGTTCTCAGGGTAAATTTCAAGTAAACCAATAATCTATTTATGTCCTGCAATAGACAGACCAATAAGTAATAAATGAGATAAAGAACAACAATGAACAGCATGCCATTAATTATATTTGATTTGATTGTAATTAAATTCTTTGTGATGCATGACTGTGTCTCAGCAGAAATTGAATTATCCACTTTTTGAAGATTTTAGTGTTTCTTCATTTCTTTCTTCATTGTGTAATAGGTACTGTGGTTAGATGAGGAGCGTATTTCATCTGACCTGTCATCAAATCTGGGGGCGGAATCATCCAAACAGCTGCCCCAGCAGACCGCTCCTCATCCCAGCTTTGCCACTGAGGTAATCGACGGGAGTGCTATTATTACTTTGTGCTTTATCCACACACACAAAAAAGCCGGAGCCGATTGCACATATTAATGTTCAAATGTTTGTCTTTTTTTAGGGACTACTCAGAATTCACCTGTTGGAAGGACAAAATCTCGTTCCTAAAGATAACCTGATGGGGGGCATGGTTAAAGGCAAGAGTGACCCCTATGTCAAAATCAACATTGGAGGTGAAACATTCACCAGTCAGGTTATCAAGACTAACCTTAACCCTACATGGAATGAGATGTATGAGGTAAAAGAAAATCACGTGTTTCATGAAGCATTTTGCTGTTATACACACTGCCCGGCCGGAAAAAAAAAAATCACACATGCAATATCTGACTGCACCACCTTTAGTTTTGATTCCAGGAGACATTCAGTGGATTTAACTGCACCAATAGTTCTGATCCTTCCATGGGTCA
>JAPSES010000211.1:10437438-10455592 GCA_029822895.1 Maxillicosta whitleyi | reverse complement strand
CAGGACACTGTCGGGGGTAAGTCAGTGTGGATGTACTACACTGATGATGGGGATGAAATACAGATTCATGTCAAAAACACACAACTATCCCTTTAATTTTAGATGACATTTAGTCTATATAATGTCAGGTTCAGATTACTGCACAAAGTAAGAATTTGATTCTTCTTTGTCAGGATATGAACAGTCAGTCCATCTTGTATTTACAAGGCAGATCATTAATACTCAAATTTTGAATTATAAAAGAGCTGCAGCATCTGAAACTGACCACAGTGAACATCTGACAGATAAACAGTACCACAGTGCTTCAGTTTCAGCTTTACAGTTTGTCAGGTCTGTTATGGACTGGGATTGTCTCTGTCAAATCACCATATTTTTTTATTAGCAAGTTGTTTTTTTTTTTTTTTTAATTTTTATCAATTACTACAAATTTCAGATGACTCCATTTGAATTCCAGGTGACCCCACATGAGGTCCCGACCCCAAGGTTGAAACACACTGTCATAAGGTTATTTGTTTTACCTATGTGTCGGTTGGTTCCATCTAAGCTGGCAAATGCAATGTAATCCTCCCTGGCATCGGCCCAGTAGATACGGTCATTAATAAAGTCCAGTGTCAGACCGTTGGGCCAGGTGATCTTATCTTCCACGATAACACTCCTGTTGGTGCCGTCCATCCCAATCCTCCCAATATGAGGGCTGTCACCCCAGTCTGACCAGTACAAGTACCTGTAATGAATGCACCGCATTAGTTAGGTCTATTTGTCACTTACCTGATATCCACTAAATCCAGATGATGAATAATAAATAACATTTGAAGGTCATATACTGTGAATGTGATGCATTATTCTTCCAAATAGCATTAATTACTGCAGCCAAATGTTCTGTGGTGCCACTCTTACCCATAGCGAACGTCCACTGCTACAGCCCGCGGTTCCCTCAAGCCATTGTTGACCAGGACTGTCCGGTATGCTCCATTCAGCTTTGACACCTCGATGGTGTCCCTTCCCTTATCACACCAATACAGGTTTCCTCCCACCCAGTCAACCGCCAGTCCGTCTGGATTACTGAGTGAGGTGCGATGAAGGACCTAGGAAATGAGAAAGCAGAAAACAATTCAGAATGTGTGCTTTCCAATGAAGGATGTAATTATTTTTCCTGCACATACACAATCAACGATTAGTTAAAGCATAAGTTCAGATGAACACTGGAACTGATGTGAACTAAATTTGTACAAGCAATGGAAATACAAATGTACCTTTAGTTGTACCAGGCATTAAAAAAAAAATAAAAACAGATAAAAATAATAAATTAAATTAAATTAAAAATAGAAAACAAGGGTGGTCTAATGATTTTTTCCACAATTGTATTATAATTATCATAGCTAATATGTCTTGGGTCTTAAGATATTACTTGTGCTATAGTACATGTTTTTTCTCCATAAACTAGTGCCATAAAACCTAATAAATACACTTTTCCTGCTTTCTGCAACATTAAATAAAGATTAATCACCCATTCAGTGAGATTAATGCATCTGTTTATCATAGACCTGTCAATGCTTTGGTATAAACACCTGTTTTGAGAAGATTCTTAGACAAAATAAAAACCATAATATTAATAAAGACCATGTTGTAAAGGTCAAGGGAATTAACTGTCAGAGTTAAAGAGATAACCACTTGCCTGTTCCAACACTCAAACTACTTTTCCATTTTAAATATACTTCAAGTGTAAATGATGCAGACAAAATACAACGTTCTTGTTCGGTGCAAAATACATTTCAAAGGAATCCAATATCCATTTCTATTGGAAACTGAAAGTGTTTTTTAATGGTAAGCACAAACCTGAGAAATGCCTAAAGTTGTCAAAACCTTTTACAATCATTACAAGCTCAGCTGATTCTTATTCTAAGACAGATTTGACAAATGTGAACACCTTTTCAATCATTTAGGAGGTGAGGCCTAATAGGTACTACAAGATATTTTCATCACTCTTTCATTTTCTTTGACAAGATGACACCACACAAACCTGAACATCACTGCCATTGATGTGCATGCGTCGGATCATGCTGCCCTGGGTGGTCACATCCGTCCAATAAATCATCTGCTGGCGGTAATCAAAGTCCAGAGCGACAGCATTGTTCAAACCCTGTCAGACCAAAGAGCTGCATTAGTCTTGTTGACAAATGACAAACTGTGAAGGATGGATTGCAGGATTTTCCACACATTTCAAAAACAGATACTGTATCTGCTGTTCTCACCTGTTTGAGCAGAGTGTAGTTGGAACCATCCAAGCTTAGCTTCCTCAGATAGTAGCGGTTGGCAAAGATCAGGAATGGTTCCTCATCTTCAAGAAGGGGGGCATCAGACCGGATATGAATGGATTTACTTTAAAACTTAATGTCAATGTTGTTAATCTGTCATATTTCTTACCAGATGTGGATTTGCATATGGTAGGATTTTCAGGGCTAAGCTGGAAACCTTCCACACACAGACAGTGGAAGCTGCCGTGTGTGTTGATGCAGCGCTGTGTGCAGGGGTAGGTGGTTGTGCATTCGTCTATGTCGACACACGTCTTCCCATCATCTTTCAGGCGGAAGCCGGGGTGGCATCTACACTGTAAGGTACAGACGAGGTAAAGCGTGAACGAACACAACTAATCACAGGGAAGTAAAACAGAATTTCATGGTGCTCACTTACCTTGAAACCTATTTTAAGGTCTTCACAGAGCTGGGAGCAGCCACTCAATTTACTGTTCAGGCACTCGTTAATAAAACAGTTCAACTCATCAGAGCCATCTCCACAGTCGTCCTTGTGGTCACAAAGCAGCGTTTCATTGACACACTGTCCATTATTGCAGGCATATGCGGTCTCGTTGCATTTCTTCTCTGTTTCATTAGAGAAAGAAATGAAATGAGATGAGGGAAAAATTAAGAGAAAATGTCCACCGGTGGGGCAGATATTATTTCAGGGACTCAGAAATGACCATTTCAGGTAGGACAGTTAGAATCCCTTTTATCACAAAACTATACACAATAACCCTGTCAATTTATGCACTTTGTATGCATGTTACATCCCTAATTTACAATCTCTAGAGTCGCAGAAAAATTATTAGACCACCCTTGTTTTCTTCAAAGTCTTGTTCATTTTAATGCCTGGTAGAACTTCAGAGCTGATATCTATCCATTTTCATGTTTTCTTGATAATAATCAAAATCACTTCAGTTCTTATATCAATATCTATGTCATTGTACTGATAAAAACAGTACTTTTAGACATTCCACGTTTTCTTTTCTGTCTGTTTTAGTCACATGATACACACAGGAGTTAGTACTTGATTGTATAACCATTGTTTTTGATGACTTTTGATGGTCAAAGAATTTTATCAGCGACTATATGTAACATTTCATCATACGATTACTCAACCTGCATTTTTCTTTTGTTCTGCAGTTCATCTTATTGAAGTATTAACGCATTTGATCTAATTTCCAAAAAATTAACCTCTAAAATAATCAATGGTCAGCCAAATCTATTTTCTCCACAGCCTGAGAAATCCACATAATTGACTATAATAGATTTACATGACCCAATGATGCCACAAAACTATGAAGCAGCACAGCCTTAATGTATATAAGCAGTATTATTAGTTATTTATTAGTTAAGCACTGATGTATATACAGTTGTGGAAAAAACTTTTTGAATGCCCTTAAAATTTTACATGATTTCAAATATTATCATGAACTATTTGTGGAAAAATCTATTTTGTGTGATTCAAAATGCGTGGCTCCATCAGACAGACACACAGAAATGCAATTGGCTTTTTGTTATTGTTCCAAAGACAAAACAAGAAAGCTAAATTGTTGTTATTGACAGTTTGTGGATGTCTTTCAAGGGGCTTAAACATCCAGTTATGAGCTCACAGGAGCATATGGGTTTCAACATGGCACAATACTTGAGTTCAATGATTCAGAGTGATTCTCAACCCTGTTAGAACTGTCATTATAATAGGCCGCCGAGGTGTCTTCATGTTTTTTTTGCAATAAGTGTCAGAAAATTTCTTTTGTGCCAATTCTTTTGCACTTTTGTTTTCAGGAAGAACTTAACTTAAGTAAAAAAGCAAAGTTTTCAGCATATTTAGTATCAGAAACAACTGTAAACATCCATAATGAAGTTTTTTGTGATTCCAGAAATAAACTTTCAACTATTTTACATCTGCTCAAACATACTTTTTAGTCTTAAACATTCAGTATCCATATTATGGCTTCATGTTTTTTGTTATTTCCAGCTGTTACAGTAATTTGAATGCTGTAAGGTGCAAAATGCAGCACCGGAGAGATTGTAGTTGTTAAAGGGTGAACGCATTATCCAAAAACTTTTATCCATCCCTGTACATTATGCTTGTTTCCTGTCATATGCTCTGCTGCTGTAAGTGATTTTATTTACTGGTATGCTTTTATTTTGCATGTATAGTATATAATAACTGAGCATATTTGGAAGCCATTGATACAAATTAAGGAGCATAACCCAAACACATTTGCAGCACACTGTTACTGTTAATATGAATGAATTGATAACATGTGATCTGAATAGAAGTCTGACCTGGACCAATGCAGCGTGGATTCTTGGGAGCTTCATCTGAATGATCATGGCAGTCGAAGTCTCCATCACACTCCCATGAACTCTGGATGAGGCAGCGTCCATTTGCACAGCGGAACTCGTTGGGGCCACATGTCGGATACTCTGAGAGAAGAAAAGGAATTATAGCAAAGACAGGCTGAATTGTTCAAAGGAAAAAGCTTTTTGAACGCACTCATGTATCCACTTACCGCACTCCTGGGACTCATCTGAGCCGTCACTGCAGTCCCTGTCATGGTCACACACAAAGTGCTTGGGGATACACTGCTGGTTCTGGCACATAAACTCGTTGCTGCCACAAACGTTGGTGAAAACTGTGACATGAAATAATTAGAGGGGAAATGAGCTGAATAGTTTTATTGTATTTTAATGTATCTGGAGTTTTATAGTTCATTTATTCTGTATTCTCCGCTCACCACAGCCGGCTTTGACGCTCTCATCAGCCCCATCAGGACAGTCTTTGTCTCCGTCACATTTCCATCTCTTAGGGATGCAAACATGTGAACCGGGACATTGGAATGCTTCAGGACTGCAAGTTTTTGTTTCTGTGATAGAAGAGAGACATGTATTTTTCATTTCATGCGCGCATTTAATCTGGGAAAAACAAGACAACCGTGAGTTTTTGCTGAAAACTCACTGCACTTGCTGTCCTCGTCACTGCTGTCACCGCAGTCATTGGCTCCATCGCACACCCAGCGGTTGGGAATGCACCGGTGGTTCCCACACTCAAACTGAGACGCAGAGCAAACCTTATCTACAAAAACAGAAAAGAGCATTGAATGTTCTATGTAGTTCCAAAACAAAGTAATGGTCTATTGCTCTTCAGTTTCTTGTTTAAATTCTTTTATCTGAACTTACCACAATGAACTTCGTCAGCACCGTTCTCACAGTCGTTCTCTTTATCACATGTCCAGCTCATGGGGATGCAACGTCCACTAGGGCAAGCAAAGAAGGGCGTCGGACACTTTGTTTTTCCACTGCCTGAAAGAATGAAAAACAAAAAAAGAAAAAGCATCAAAGCATTAAGCCAGCATGAATAGAGAAACAGAAAATTTAATTTGCAATCCTATGCTCTGAAACCACAATTTAAGCAATGAAAATATTCATTCATTTGTATCTCTTGCTCTCACTTCATCCATAAAAAAACTAATTTTCTCTTCAAAGTGCATTTACAGTACATTTAACCAGGAAAGTGTGTGTGAGATATTTCAAAAATACCTGGGCAATTTCTTTCATCAGAGAAGTCTCCACAGTCATTAGCTCCATCACACAGCCATG
Organism: Maxillicosta whitleyi; assembly: GCA_029822895.1. NCBI lineage: Eukaryota > Metazoa > Chordata > Actinopteri > Perciformes > Neosebastidae > Maxillicosta > Maxillicosta whitleyi. Next base: position 10,449,689 of record JAPSES010000211.1, on the reverse strand, counting down.
AAGGGGCATAGCAGAGTGTAGTGAACTCACACTTCTGAAATGTCACTCCCTTCACTCCCAGTCGGAAGTAACTGGAACAGTCTGTGGCGGCTTAACAAAGAGAGTAGAACTTTGTTATACTGAGGCACGGTCGGAAAAAATGTCCTATTAGATCACGTTATTTCGGTGAAACAATCTGATTATTGTCACTTACTGCAGTTCATCTCATCACTGGCATCCTCACAGTCCACTTTCTGATTGCACTTGCTGGAGTTGGAAATGCAGCCTCCGTCTCTGCACTGGAACTGATCAGCCGAGCACAATGTGGCTGGTGCACGTGAAAGGTGACACAGAGCATAATTTATATTAAATGATAAAGTAGAGCATTAAAATGTTTCATTTAATTAGAATGAGTGACTCACTGTTACAGAAGAGCTCATCAGAATTGTCTCCACAGTCATCTTGCCCATTACACCACGAGCTATGCCCCACGCAACGGCCATTAACACACCGTCTGTAGCCCTTCTTACACACACGGTTGGCTGAAAACCACAGAAAATCATGCAAGTTCACATCATAAATGTCAGTAATGACATGACTGAAACGGTCGTGTCCACAGAGAGCAGATCCACTCACCGCAGTATGACTGTTTCTCATCAGACTTGTCCTTGCAGTGGCCCCTGCCATCACATGTCAGCGTGTAGTTAAGACAATCTCCATTTCCACACTCAAACTCATCAATGTTGTTACACGTTGTGTTCAAGGCTGGGGGGGGGGATATTCAGATAGAAAATTAACTCACTGGGAAGAAGGGAATTTTTTTTTTTTTGCTTTTATTCAAATTAATTCAAAGCCACATATCAACTTTAATTTTCATAATTTTAATTTTATAATTAAAACTTTTATATAATATCAGGTTGTCAAAGTGAGCTTCTGCACACAAAGAACTACAAATTAAGTGGACTTCACACAAGTACAGATATACTGTCGTCAGATATATTCACAAGCTGCTTTCTACACAATCATTCAAGGTCTATTCTATTCAAATTAGCAGACTTTATATGTACACCAGCGTCCATTCATTCATCTGGGCTCCTCTGTGCTCATACTGCTCTCACTCATCAACCTACAAATTCTTTCTTTCTTCTTCATTCATGTGTTCATTCATTCAAACAGGAGTGATCTCATGGTCTATTGGATTTTTTAAAATTTGATCTTTTGTGTCTCAGAACATCACTACAAAATGGTCAAATGCATGTAATTTTTTTTCTTAGCATTTCCTGAGAGAAAAATGACATATAAATGGATAAAGTAATTTCTGGTAGTTAGCGATCTTTCCACGGTATTACCTATGCAGGTATTGTCTTCCAAAAGCTTCCTGTCACCACGGCAACTGCAATTGACCCTTCCCTCAGAGGTGAGCAGACACAGGTCCTGACACCCTCCATTATTAACACGACACTGAGAAAATTCACCTATGGAAATATAAGAAAAGTTATGGAAGGTTAATGACACAAACGTACACAAATACATGGAAGTAAGATAACCCATAACACATAGTGAAAAAATGTTGCTTTCACAGTGACAGACAGAAAGACACGCCTGGATGAATGTGGAAATGTGTCTGCATCTGCTGGATGTATAATTCAATGTGACTCAATCTAAATGGGATTTGCAGCTATTACCACACTGTGAGCCTGTACGGTCACTGTGAGCATTGGAGCGTAATGGATGAGGCAACTTGAGGGAAAGATGGTGGGAATAACAGAAGCGGCATTGATTTTAAAGCATTCAGACAATGGGAGACGTAGAACAAAATGAGTTGGAGAAAGGTGAAAGAGTTTGGCTAAAAGTGAAGAACATTCATTCAGGTGTATGTGGCTGTTACGTATATGGAGCTGATGCTGAGATTCATCAGTGTCAGGCAGCCCTATTGTGGAGATGTCTCACATATCTGAATGTATCTGCTGGTGTGTAAAACTACTGAATTACTTCTGTCATCTCATTATCTGCTCTGTTGGGGCAGAAAAGCATCTCATCTGTGCTGTATGTGTGTACATGTTTAAGCACATAACCTCTTTCAGATAGGCCCATATTAAAAACTATAAATAAATCAGTTCTTATGTGTAATACCACAGGCTGTATAATAATCTATCAATGTCAAAACTTCAAAGAATACCAATACCAAGTTCAACATGTCAGTCTTTTTTATTTGTGAGTGCTTAAAGTCAGGGCTGCTATGGAAAACAAAAACCACACATCTGCATGCCCGCTCACACATAAAAACACTGACACTGCTATCTGTCATTCCTTCAGAAAACTCACAGCTGTTAGTGTCATTGGCCACTGCGACGATGCCCATCGGCTGCTGAGGGATGTCAGCACGCAGCACCTTCATGTCTCCACCTGTGTATTTATCAGCTCGAAGCACAGCCCTCCTCACCCAGTCGGTCCAGAATATGTAATCTCCATACACAGCGAGGCCAAACGGATGGACGGGCTCATTCTTCAGCACGACCTGCAGGGGGAAGCACAACCTCTGCTTAGAATTGACATTCAGGGAATTAAAGCCTTGCAGTGAACTTCAAAGAACATCACACAATTACATCTGATAGTCAGCAGTCCTATAGTGGAGTTATACTGTCGTATAATTCATGTTTTGACTTCATACCTTTGTTTGTGTATGTTTGTGTGTGTGTGTGGGCATATTTTTGTTCCCACAAAATACTCAGACCTCACACCATGAAAGGGCTTCTGCCTTTTGGATCTCATAACATTTTGAGCATAAAAAAAACGCATGATTGTAACCTGAGGGTAACAATTACATTGAGATTAGAGTTAGGGTTGGCTTCAGTTGTTATTCTGTATACAGTGTTCACACCATCATTAGTCAAGTAATATAAAATTGGGGTGGGACAAGATAAGCTCAGCTTCCTCCTACTCCAATTCAGACACAAAGAGCTACATTAGAATAATAATATATTTTGTACAGCATTTTTATTTGGTCTTGGCTCATTGCTTTCTGTATTCTGTGTTTTATTGTTTTCCTTTTGTTTACATTAATGATTTTGTTCTTTCTTGTGTCATCACTTGGAATAATAAAGGTTAATGTAGGAGGCGAGGGATGTCTTCATAAAGATGTGTGTGTGTGGTCTGGGTACTTATCACACATCATTTTCCACAGTCAGGATTCGGCTCCCATAAGGAAACAAAAAGCATTTCCCCAATTATTATTTTTAGGGTTAAGAGTTGTTTCAAGTTTAGAGGGAGATTCAGGGTAGGATTAGAGTTAAGAGTGGGTTGTGGGTCATGTTGTGGTTAGAAAAAATCTCTCAGGAATGAGGACAACGCAGTGTAAGACATGTAAACAAATGTGTGTGTCTGTTTATAATAATTCACTCACATAGCGCCGAGTGCCATCATACTCGCAGCGCTCAATCTTGTCAAGTGTGGCATCAGAGAAATAAAGCTTCTCTGCTCTGTGGTCGATAGCTAGGCCATTGGGGGTTCGGATGTCAGAGCCAATAATCACAAGAACGTTGGAACCAGTCAGTGTGGCACGCATAATACTGGGAGACTGTTCATTCCAGTTAGTCCAGAACATAAGGCTGCAGAAGAAATAAAGAAAAAATTGAGGTGAATAGGTGGAAAATTTTGGTATTTTATTTGTAAACAGGTCCAACATGAATGGATGAGCCAGTTCTAACCTTTGGCATTCATCCAGGACAAAAGCTCTGGGGTGGTCGTCTCCTGACATCGTAACCACAGTGTGTCGATCAACAGCACCCCAGCGACTCTGATCAACAGTGTGACGTGTAATAGTTGAGGTGGTGTAACTGGTCCAGTACAGCATATCCCAGCCCCTGTGGTATGCCAGGCCCTCCACTGAGCCCACATCTGAAAAAGAGCAGAGAGGCTGAGAGAAGAGGGCAAACATGGAGGATAGCAGGAAAGAAAAAAAGACGAGAAACTTTCATCCCGGAGGAGAAAAAACAGATTAAAAAAAAGAAGAAGGAAGACACGTCAATCCCACTGCTATGTTAAAAGGCCAAATGTGGAGTGTCTGGCTGCAGCAGAGCCTTGGCAGACTACTGTGTGGCAGAACAGAGTCAGGGCTCTGCACATGACAGCTTGGTATTAATGACAGAGAACACAGTGTGATTTGAGGCTTTTATCCAACAAATAGCTCACTAAAAAGGTCACAATAACAGTTACCAGTGAGTGTATTACTTTCCATAGCACTACCTCATCAACAGATGAAGTAAAACATTTCCTCCACAACATTGAATAAGTCAAAGGACTGAGCCTGAGAGCTCCACACCTGTACAAAGGACTGGACTGGGCCATAGTGGAAGAACACCACGATCTTTACCGGCAGATGGACTGTAACGGATGCTTTACTAGTACTACTACTATTTTCCGACAGGCTGTTTTGAAACCAACCTTGGATCATATCAAATAACCATTAAGTGTCATTTTATTGCTAATGATAATGCAGCCCTTTTCCAGAGATAGATCTTAGTTCAGCCTATCAGATGTCTAGCCAGAGGGTCAACGTGGTTAACCAACAGATGGAACACTTAACACATACACCCTGACATATCCAGAGCAAGGCCCCCCAGACATAAATCAACATGTGTCTGGTTTGTGTCACTTTGAATAAAACAAAGGAACTTGAAACCTAAGCTAAAGCACGCAATCCAAAAAAAAAAAAAAAACCCTCCTTTTTGCTGCTCACACTTCAACCAATGCTTAAAAAACAATGAAGAGCAAAATCCAATCACCTCCGTTTTCCTTTTCTTTAATGCTTTTGATAAATTGTAAATTGATTTCTGCTCAAATTCCTGCGATTACATCCTGCGTATCCCCATATGTTTTCCTAAGCATTTGAGAGCTATAGCTTGTTTACACTAATAGCGATCAGCTAAATTTATAGCTCTTGAACTTTACAACAGTTATGCTGACAAATACCGTTTTTTATTGCAGTGATCTGTGACAGGAGCTCAGGGTGTGTGTTCAGACTGGCAGTCATTAACCACTCTGATTTCGGAGCACTATTATTCTCTATCTCGCTTTGTGTATATAACGTATCGGTCTGTGTTCTGTATATGAATGCAAGGGATAACATTAGATATATTCAGAAAAAGGAAATGGAAAAAAAAAAACCCTGGGAAAAAACACGTTTGTCCTCCTTAGATCCTCCCACAGAGAATAGTCCAACCTATCTCTGTCCAGCTCCACCACAGTCAGTCCAGAGTTCACCTGTCGTTTACCCTGTTTCATTCGTTCTTTCTGTGGAGCTATTCTCACACTTTTCCTCTTGCACTACCTGCTGTTTCTCCCTCAGGATTACCCTTCCTTTGTGGCAGGAGTTGGCCTGGATGTGGATTACTGAACATGCGCCTGATTGAAATGTCATGTGGAGTAGCTGCCGGCTCCGAGGTGACAGAAAATCACACAATGTACATGATTTATATGGTTCTCGACTCTCAGATGGTCATTACAGAAGTCTGGAGATGGGGAGAAAAAAACTGCAGCTAAGAAATCAGAACCATTGTGATTTCAGTGAAGGGGGTCTGGTGATCTGCCACCCACAGCCAATCAAAAGCAGAGCTGATTGCAAGGATTTCTCATAGTGAGGCAGCTGTTTCATGGAAATGTTCATTGGTTGGATATGTTTTAAAGAACAGTATCTAGAGGTTTGAGTCATGTTCACAGAATATGAAAGAAAATCAATGTAATATGTTTTTTTCAATATCCTCCTCAGAACTAGCAAAGTGTTTTTGTCCTCTGTAGGGGACGAGTTCTACAGCTTTACTTAAAAAAAACAAACAAACAAAAAAACAAAACACTGTCAACTGCAAAGGACATTCCATTTCTTTTTTCTTTTTTTATATGTATATCTCAAAAAACTGTTGCCTCATTCTATTTCCTATCAAGACAATTCTTCAATGTAAAAAAGCCAAAGCTTTTACTTTCCTGGGCTTCAGAAGGATAAAATATAATAACTAGTAGGAGGAAGTTACTGTGGTGTTATTTCTGAACTCACTGCTGAAGCGTGATTCATCATTCCACAATTTATTATCTGTAGTTTTATGACCCATCGTTGAACATATTAACCCTAACAAAAGCAAACTGTGTTTCAACAGTAGCAATAGGATCAGATGATGGTTCCTTAACTGAAGATTGGAAAATGGAGCTGTGGAACTCTACAGATCCCGAGGGAAATGGCACCAGCACCGGGCTGGGCAAAGTGGAGCAGGTCCTCGTCCCAGTTTTAGACATTCTGATTCTGATGCTAGGGGTTGGGGGACACTCTATGGTTATGGTGATCCTGTGTGGGAGGAGGAGGAGAATTGGATCCACTGGACAGCCTCCCCAAAGCTCCATGACTGGAACAGGGACAGACATCCTCCTCCTGACTCTCAGCGTTGCAGACCTGCTCTTACTGGCCGTGGTTCCCTTCCACACCGTCGCCATAGCCATGCAGCGGTGGCCCTTTGGAAACGTCATGTGTCGCCTGGTGAGCTTCTTGGGATCAACCTGCTCTTCGGCCAGCGTCTTCACCTTGGCCACGCTGGCTGTGTCTCGCTATCTGACTGTGGTGCATCCTACACGGGCCTACAGCCTCCTTTCCCTCCGCAGGGTGTCTATAGCTGCTGTTCTACTGTGGGTCCCCGCCTGCTGTCTTGCTGCTCCCCAGCTGTTTTTTCGCTCTGTGGGAATCCCACGCAGCACACCCGACAGCCTCATTTGCTTTACTTTCCTGTCCTATCAAGACCAGATGATCTACGGATTGTTTCACTTCCTTGTGGCTTTTTTGTTTCCACTGATCACCATTGCAGTGGCATACAGCAGCATTTACATCTTCCTGTGGAGGAGTCAGCAAAATGGCAGGGCCCCCCAGGTGGAACGCTACCAGAGTAAAGTGACCCAGACATCGGCCATGTTGGTGCTGGCATTTACAGTGTGCTGGCTACCGTCATATGGACTCACCCTGGCTTTAGTGGCAGAAAACATCTCCGGGGCCACCGGTACATCACCACGTTATGGCCCTTTTTCTGTGTTTGCACGCCTCATGGCCACTTCCTCTACAGTGATTAATCCCATTCTTTATGTGCTCATGTCCCAAAAGTTTAGGCAAGACTTAATGAGACTGTTCAAGAAGACAGACCAACAGACCAGTGGGGCTGTTGCTATGGCTGCTCCCTGACAGTATTACAACCAAAAAAGCACCAGGAACTGAATACCTGAAAGTCTGACTACTTTTCTGACTGGAGACTGAATTAATTAAATGGATGCAACTTATTACTTTTTTAATATTTTTGACTCTTAACAGTCAAAGTCTGTATGTTAGGATCAAAGCATTTGCCTTGGGAGCTGTTTCTCTATGGGAACAAACTATCCTGAATCATGCATTCCTTGTAAAACAGATTTAAGTAAAGGCACTATGGTAAAACATTAACAGAGCACCTGTGTTTTGTTGTGCTGAGATAAGGTGAATGAAGGACTATCTGTCTCTGAGTCTGTTCATGTTCATATATATTCTGCCATGAAAGCATAGATAAACATAGTTAGCTTATTTTGTTATTTGTTTGATGACAAGTTCTGAATAAAAGTTTCCTCTTTCTGCTTGGATCAGAGGAAGTGTTTCTGAGAACTGGAGGGTCTCATGTTTACAACCAAGTTTTTTGGTATTTATAACGACACGAGAGGCGAGAAATTATTCTAGAAAAATGACAGGTTACATACAGAGTGAGTAATAACAGCTGTGTGGTAGTTGATTATAAGAATAACAGGACATTAGTAGAGGTCTTAAACAAATATGGGGCATACTCACTCTCAACAACAGTCTTGCGGTCAGATCCGTCATCGCTGATCTGTTGGATGTTGCCGAAATGGATGTCACTAAAGAAGATTCGATTTGCTCCCTTCCCGCCACCTCCTCTGTAGTCAAATGTAAGTGCAATAACATTCTTCATGTGCTCTGGGTCCTCAAACGGCTTTATGGGTGCATTCAGATTGTTTTCATCAGACAGATGGACACTTTTCAGTATGGTGCGTTCAGAGTAGAGTAGGTAGCCATCATAGTCACGGCAACTGCGTCCATCTTCAGCCAACATGCCATGGGCACAGGCACATGTGCGCTGTCCGTTGCCTCGGAAAAGACAAAGCTGGTGACAGCCGCCATTGTTGTCTTTGCACACATTTGTTCCTATACACAGACATGAAAGTCGTCATGTTATCGATTAATACAATTACATCTCAAATTTACAAAGCAAATGTACCATCACAGAACAAAACCTTTAAACATTTAATTTACTACACCTCCAAAGAAATGGAAATTTCTGAAACTGCTCATTCCTTCCATATAAAACAGAGTAGTTTACCTTGCTGTCTGGCCCTGTTGAAGACCTTGATATCTTTGAGCTGGACTCCAATACCAGTCCTCAGAGACACAGAGTCTGTTGCGTTGTCCTTGCTGCCTCTCTTAATAGAGCCATTAGCATGGGTCCTGGATGAAACCAGATGAAAACAGCATTTAACAAAGGCCGAAGCAAACATAGAAGAAAACAGTCAAAGTATGGGTGAATATCACAAAAGTATCTAGTATTAAAAGTGACATAAGGTAAGTGTAAGAGAAGTATTGCATAATACCTGTCACTCCAGTAGATGTAGCTCTCAAACACAGACACAGAAAACATGTCCATGTTATTGTTTGCTAGCACCACCTCCCTGTTTTCTCCAGTCTCCAAGTTGATGCGCTCAATCTTGTCCGTCCTGGCATCACACCAGTACAGTAGACCCTCCTACATACACACACAGATAGTAATGATTAAGAAAACATTGTGGATGCCAGTTTTTTTTCCCCAAAACTCACTGTTTGCACTGCATTATATTAAAAAAACAGAAAAGTTGGGATTCATAATATACCTCATAGTCAATGGAGATGCCGTTGGGCCAGCTAATACTGGCATTAACCAGGATAGCCCTTTGAGAGCCATCCAGACGTGACCGCTCAATACGAGGATACTGGCCCCACTCTGTCCAGAACAGGTAGCTGCAAACAAACACACACAACAAAGCGCAGAGATAAGTATTCAATAGTGAGAGAATTTGCACAAGCTAAATGAAAGGGAGCGAGACCTAGATTAGTTTGTGCTTACCCTTTTTCAGGGTGAACGGTGATGGCACGGGGTTTGTCAAGGCCCTGGGAGATCACCACATAGCGGAAAGAACCATTCAGTCTGGCCACCTCGATCACATCAAAGCCCTGGTCAGTCCAATAGATGTTTCCTGTGGAGGAAGGAAAACACACAATAATGCTCCAGCACACCCTGAACAAAAAAAGAAAAGAAAAGAAAAAAAGAAAAGACTCCACAAATCATAAATGAATGAAAAGTGGATGTTGAAGACATGCACTACCTGGGACTTAAAATTACAAAATGATGCATAGTTAATTAGTATATCAAGCATTAATACTGTTAAAGTCCCGTAGCTTTAGAAATGTACACTTTGGTTTTACATTATATTACATTTTAGTGTCTCTCACCTGCTATCCAGTCTACAGCGATGCCCTCCACCCGGCCGATGCCATTAGTGACCACGTCCTCTCTCCAGGTCTGGTCTCTCTTAGCCCTGCTAATGGTGCTCAAGCCCATGTCCACCCAGTAGATTGTGTCATTATCTGAGAAAATGAGCAATATAAATTTACCCTTAACAAAAACCTGAAACATGAAACAGAGTGGGATTATCCTTAAAATCACAAAAAAGCATTATTTGTAAAAACAAAAACCTTACCAGCATGGAAATCTATGCCAACAGCTAGAGATGTGCCTGATACTGGTACAAGGGCATCAGACTTATCTGATGGGTCCAAAGGAATACCACGTATTCCCTCATGCACAGAGTATAACAGGAAAGAACCGACACCTAAAGCAAAAGAAAAAAAAGGCAGTTTTAATGTTTCTTTGACATTATGTATTTACTGTTTAAGTACATCTTCAAGACAAACTGTAGAGAGGTTTCTATATATCCTACCCTCACAAGACTGCTGCCCTCTGCGCAGGCTGTATCCTGCAGTGCACATGCAGGCTCTGGTGGTTGGGGATGTGGGGAGACACAGCTGGGAACAGTCTCCATTGTTATTACTGCAGAGATTGGTGCCTGGTAACATAAAAGCACAGGAACAAATACACAAAACAAATCAAAGAAGAGTAAAAGAGACATAAACAGATGTGTTCTGGCTTAGATAAACAGGCTACACTTTCGGCAAGCGATTTAATAAAAAACTTTTATGAGCTCAGTAGAAGGACGGCAGTCGGCCCTGCACCTTTCTGCACAGTTTCATTGTAGATTTTCATGTGCATCATAGGGGATGTGCTGTTCCTCAGGACTTTCCAGTTGCCTCCATCCTTCTTGTCACAGGTTCCTATCTGGTCAGTTCCCTGATCTGCCCACCATAACTTGTCTCCTAAAAGATACAATTACAAAAATGCTCTCAATATAAGTACACAAGCAGTTACACCTACAATATACGAGCATAATGTAGCAACCTCTCCCCATTACACTATTAGATTTGATGTCGCAATGAAAAAAAATATGTAAAAGCACAAGTGGACAACATTTTTATAGGCTTACCCATGATAGCCAGAGCAGTAGCCTTAGTCAGCTTTCCCTTCACCCCCTCAATCACTTCAAGCCCACTGCCGTCCAGCTTACAGCGGTTGATGGTGCTGTTCCCTGAGCTGATCCAGTAAAGCTGCTCAGTGTCGAAGTCAATAGAGAGGCCTGAAAAACAAAGAGAGAGCTGACATGTAATGACATGCTCTGTCAGCAGGGTGTGCAGTCACACAAAGAAATACATGTCACTCACCGACAGGGCCTTTCTGGCTAGTGAAGAGGACACTGCGATTGCTGCCGTCTGTATTGGCCATGCTGATGTTGTCCCCATCTGTCCAGTAAAGTTTCCTGTGGGAGGCAAATCAGCAGGATAAAGGCAACGTGAATTTTCTAAAGGGGTATCATAATTTTCCTTGACTACCAACCTAAGACAAATTACTACACACTGCTCACTGCTTGGTAAAATGGAAGAATCTTTTTTTTTTTTTTTTTAAATTATAAAAATTACATAATAATCTCATGAATTCGGTGAATCAGTTTGTTGCTAGGATATTTACATTTTTGCTGAAAACCCCTTTTATGCTATTCATCTCTAAAAGATACAGTAAATGTCTGCAATTCCATAATATTTCTAAACAACGAAAGCATTTATTCGATTCCATTTCCTATAATAATTTAATAACGACTAGACAGTACTAATACACAAACAATTATTTTCATTATTATAATCTTTATTACATTAGTCAGTAAAGGATTATCTGACTGCAGATATGACTCTATAGTCTCTTCCAGCCTTTTAAACACCTTCTTTTTTCCTTGAAGCCCACCTTTCAAGCATTTACTGAGCACAAAAATGTACATACAAATTATATTGGGCAGTGTTATTATGTTTCTATGTGTTAAAGCTAAGTATTCTATGTTTAGAGGGTGTCTTTACTCTGCACCCATCACCCACTTCCTGTCGCAGTAAACCACTTTCACCACACCCTTCATTTGTTTGTTAACGTGCCTTTAAATAATTTTTTAAACATATAAACTCCCACAGTCTGGCTTTTTAGTACACACGCACATGAGAGTTTGTCCTCCCCCAACTATCTTTGCCCCTGCCTACTCCTGGATGCATTCTGGGAAGTGTGTTTGTGTGCCAGAGAGAGAGAGAAGAAGCGAGCCCCAGCATATGGATCCAGCATCTGCTTCTCATTTTGCCCCATGCCAACAATGCTCAGATCGGAAACATTCCTCTGCTTAAGTAGACTAAGTCTTTCAAAGAGAGGAAGGAGTACACAAAAACACAAGGGAAGAGACTTTTCTTAAGAAAATAGCCTTTCTTCATCCACCTTAAATACTTAAAAGCACAAATATTCCTGCAGGACAAAAAGTGATATATAAATACAGATGACTTGTCTCTGCTCTGTTAGTAAAAAAAGAGACGCTGTGACCAGGCTCTCTTTGGGGAGCTGAGGGGTATAGGGTTTCCAGAGGGAAGAAAATGGGATAAAATAGACATTTTCTTAGAAAGACCAGAGGGGATGAGATGAAACTTAAACAGAGAAATAGAAATAGAAATAGCGACAAAAAAAATGACAAAAAGACATTTGAGGGACTGAAACTACAAATATTTTTGCTGATGAATAAACTATTAATTATAT
>JAPSES010000211.1:10412308-10437338 GCA_029822895.1 Maxillicosta whitleyi | reverse complement strand
AGAAATAGAAATAGAAATAGCGACAAAAAAAAAAAAAAAAAAAAGCGACAGAGACGGTGGCGGTAAATAATTCATAGATGACCTATATGACTGTAGAAGTCATCATCCAAAATAAAACAGAAGACAGAAAAAGAGAATTACAGATCAGAAGGAAGACATGAGGGGAGAAATACTAGAACTACTTCCTGAGTGAAACTAGAATTCTGTGTTGTGGTTCTATGCCTCTCAAGTCAGTCACGTTGTAGTTCACAAACACAGCTTACACAAGGCCTTTAATATTAACTGATGCAATGAGTGGCTTTTTATTTCTTAAACAACATCCGTTTGTCATAAAGCATGAAATTTGGATTGTGTTTCAGTGGAAATAGATCATGTGGTCTAACTCCAGGCTGACCTGGTTTCAGGGAGATGGATGCATCAAGATGAGAACAAAGGTGGAGTAATTACCCATCATGCCTAGTGCTTATAGTACAAGCCTGTGGGGGGGATTGTTATGATGTGGGTTCACTTCAGTTCTACATTCAGCAACATTATGTGTCCAAAACATGACAGAAATAAACTGAAAATGTGTCTGACAAAATAATCCTGTGGCGAATGCATCCTGTAAACAAAGCTAAAGACGATCCAGTGAGTTTTTGACCAGACTGTGTACGCTTACTTAACCCTGTAAAGCCTGAACCATCAAATAACAATTTCCATGTATGATTTTTAACTTTGTATCATATTTGATTCATCGGGTCTCAATGCTCAAATATTATTCTTTTTAAACAAACAAAAACATAATATAACACAAATGTCTAACAAATTGGTGATTTCTTTTCAAAATTGGTGAATTTCGGCTTTGCTTCCTCATTAATGACAACCTTGTAATGTCACTGGTGAACAAATTCCTCCCCCCTGGTAGATTATCCATCTATTGCATGTATCAAATTGTATATATCAGGTTTTTACAACAAAAAACATATAACACTGTTCATGTAGAGGGCTTCAAAACTCATGTATCTAATATGATACGTTCAGCGTTATAGGGTTAACAATCAATAGGTTAGCCTGTGATGATGCATTGATTAGGATGAAGTTAGTGAAGCCAAAACTACTAACCACATTCTTCTCCTTTTTCATTAGTCAACAATATTTAGCTTAGCATCATTGTTTTGGCGAGGCTGTGTTTGTAGTAAAACTTTGAGGAAACTGAGTTAAGTACTAGTGGATGAGAAATGTGGAATCATGGGACTTGTTTTTGCCATTGAAAATCAAACCTGACACAGGAAATAGCCATGTTTACACATGAATTAATACATTAAAGTTTACACATTGCATTTCATAATGTATGAAATAGCGACAAGTAATGTGAAACATCTGAAAATCTGTTTTGTGGAGTGAGCTGGACTTTGACATTTGACCACCAAATTCTAACAAGTTCATCTTTCAGTCCGAGTGAACGCGTCTGCCAGATGTACTGACATTCCTTGCGGGCGTTCCTGATATATCACATTCACAGCAGCCACAGCAAGGAGGCATAAAAACAGTCAGAGGTTAACAAACCAGCTACACCATCTACTCTGCCTGTCATCACGGACTGCAGACAGAGGGGAGCCTGACAGCCACAAACTGCCTGTGTGTGTGGGAGAGTCTGCCAGTGTGATTGTGTGTATGTGTAACTCTGTATGTAGGTGTTTTAGGTTAAAGGTGAAATCAGGAGGGCGTGTACATGCGATTTCTGAAAGCTTCATTATGACTAGATGTGACAGTGATGCGTGCATAAGAACCAACCCCAGTATCGGATGCAGCACCAGACAGTGTGGTTTGTCCAGACCCTGGATGACGGCGTTTTTGAAGGAGCCGTCCAGTCTGGCAACATTAATCTGTTTCTTATTGGCATCATAACTGGTCCAGAACAGGTTCCTTGAAACCCAGTCCACTGCCAGGCCGTGGGCATTGGGCAAATCTTAAGAAAAAAAAAAAAAGCATAACATTCTCAGAGAGCAATTAATAATCCCTGTTAGTCATCTTATTTCATGACCAGAACATGAACATGCCAGATAATTCACAGTTGAGGGAAGAAAAAAAAACCTGCAACAAAAATAGTGGGCATGAATTCTCGGTGAATCTAAAGCAATCATTAAAAAATCTCCCTTGAGTGTTTTTTTTTTCTTTTCATGTTGCTCCTCTGTGCCGATACCTCTCACTGTACAGGCAGTTTTCACATTTTTCTCACCTGAAATCTCAGTTAAGGTTTGTACCTCCTAGTAGGATTTGTGACATCGCAGTTGTTATAGAGGTAACTGTGATCTAGTTTGCAATTTTTTACAGTGGTGTGACAACTTGAAGCATCTCCTAAATATAAAATGTTTTGTGAGAAAAAGAAACAGGAAACATCCAGCAGATAAACCAAGCATTACTTATTCAGATGTTTTTCAATGAAGGAGATTTCAACCTGCTCATGCATGATATTACTGCAGTGCACAGTTATTCTGCCTTTAATTAACGCTACATTATTTACAGTAATGACTGTAACTCTAATATCTATTACACTCATTTTACTCTAAATGCTGCTGTGACACTTGAATGTCCCCACTGTGGGATGAACAAAGTCTAATCTTATCTTGAGATATTGTTTAATGAATTCAAAATATGTGATTACAATCAAATTCTCGACTAGGCTACAGTATAGGGAATAATTTCCCATAATATAATCATTGATTCATGCCATTAACCACAGTGGAAAGTCACATTTTACATTGAATTGATTGGCTTTTTTTGAATCAGTGCTATATTCTCTTTGTGGATACAGCTTTAAAATTAATACCAGTATATGTTAAACTGTTGATATATGGAATCCACTACAATGAATGGTATAGCAGAACAGGAAATCTGATCGGATATGTTTTATGTTAAAAATAAAGGTAGTTTGTCAACAAGTCATGCATCAAAAAGAAGCAATTTTTAACCCATAAAGACCCAAATAGCCACTGGAAACCAAAACCATCTACTGATCTAAACTGTTTGATGCCTGTTGATCCATTAATCCTATCAATACAAGTAAATGGTGTAAAATGCAGTTTTCCATCTCTTCATGGTCATCAGATATGACCCATTTGGACCTTCACAAGCTCTGTAGTGAACGCGGAAACCCCATCATTGTCTACAACATTGATTCATCAGTAAAACCAACAGAGTTGGATCAATGACAGTGGGTTTATGTTCAGTTAATGAGAGACTTTGCTGGAAAAAGTCACCTTTTCTTCAGTTTCTGATATAATAACCAGCAATTTTAGTCTGAGATTTTATGAACATCTACATGATTTGTAAATTAAATAAAGGATAATACGTGGTTTTTACTGTAAAAACACAAAATACAGAGAATAATAGCATAATAAAGGTGATAAATCACTTTTAGAACTGCCACAGAAGTAGCACTGGGTCTTTACGGGTTAAACTAAATTTATTATTCCAAGTCATTGGTTTTCTTCATCTCACTGTTTTCTTTTTCAACAGGTCTTTAAAAAGGTCAGGCCAGCTTTCATAAAAATCTGTGGAAATAGAAAACATTTCGACTGTGTTGTCCTTTACATACCAGCGGACACCACAGTCTCCACTCCAGTTCCATTAATAAAAGCCCTCTTAATGGTCTGTGTGCGGACGTCGGACCAGTAGATCCGATGCTCCAGAGCATCATAGTCTACAACAGTCACATTGTCAATGTCTGGCACCGTGAAGGAGATGATGTAGTTGTAGTAGGGGTTGTCGATGTCCACTCCTCGTATCTCAATCTGCCGAGCGTAGAGCAGGAACTGACGAGACTCTGCAGGGGGGAGATGTTAACATGCATCCTTCAGTGATTCTCTCAAACATCAGCATTCGATCATCAGAGTAATCAGGAGCTAAACGCAGCTTCCATTCTGTCGTCAAATGCATGAGTGCACACTAATGCCACAGGTCTAGATAGGTGGCTACAGTGCACAAGGGTGAAGCTCCACATTATTCCTGCCACTTGAACAAACAGGTAATAGAATTGAATCTCAACTCTAATGATTGTGTCTGTGGCTGGCTAACTCAATAGCACCACTGTGACAGAGTAAGTGAATTCAGTTAGTGCGGATACATTACAAATGCATTGGTCTCAACAGTTCTATCATCATTTTCTGTGTAAAGCTTAAATGATAGACAGGGAGAGAGAGAAAAAGAAAGAAAGAGAGGGAGACTAATGACGGTGTCAAGCTGTATCGGACTGGCCAGACTAGGTGGTGAAAGTGAAGGTTTGCGGCTGATGCCTGCATCAGACAGAATGGGCCTCTCCATTCCATTACCCCTGAAGATAATAGAAAGTGCTGCCCTGAATACTAAACTCACACAGTGAATAAACAGGCCTGCTCTCACTTTTCACCGAGAGACACTTCAATGCATACTCAAGCTGTCACAGCTATAGCACCTCACAAAGAAAAAAAGTCCAGATTGTTTAATCCTCTCCTTCTTCCTCTCTCTCATGCTAACATTCACACAAATGCAAACACACAAATAACCAGTTCTGCACGGCCCAGATTTACACTGTGAGAGTTTCGCCATGATAAGCAGAGGGAGAAATGATCTGCTCGCTCACAGTCAGTGCATCTATGCATTCATGTGTGTGTTCAAGCTTACCATAACAAGTGCGTTTATCAGGGCCAAGTTTCATCAGGTGAGGACAGGCGCATGAGAACGTCTGATTGTAGTTGATGAGACAGAGATGAGAGCAGGGCTCTTTGCCATCTTTAGCTGCACACGGGTTGGGAGCTGAGGAGGAAATAATCAACAGTAAGTAAATGGATTTTCTAAATCATAAGAGTCATTTTAATTACAGCTCTGCTTATAAGATTATATACCCTGAGAAATACTGTCTATTTTTCAGAAAATATGCCAAAAAAACATTCTAAAACTTAACATGGTCAGATGAAGTTATTTAGTATCTCACATTTGGATTTACTGTTTTTAAATAATAATGCTGAGTTGAACCCCCAAATGACCCTGATCAAAAGTATACACATATCCTTGACGTTCTGGCCTGATAATGTGCACACAAGTTTCAATGGTTATTAACCCTTACATACTAATTGGGTTAAATTTAACCCGTTTTGACATTCAACAGTAGTAAAAATATTCTGAAATTTAATGACTTTTCCTAAATTTTGCCAAAATACACAAAAATGAAAATATTTTAAAATGTTATACTTTTGTACAGGTGCTAAAGATGTTTGGACACTGATTCAGGTTCAGGTCAATTTTATATATAAATCATAATGGCTTTTATGTTTTTATATGTTCTGTAAAACAGGACATGATACTGTGTGATAGTAGATGTTTTTCTTCAAAAACCAGTTTGTAAAACTTACATAAATATGGTTCCTGTTCTGAAATATTATATTTATATATTACATATATTTATTAACGTGGGATAGTCTATTTAGACATTCTAAATAAAACTGTAGTTCAAAATCTGGTATAGACACTTACTATGAGGGAATTCTGCATTTGGGTTAAATTTGACCAGAATCAAACTGTGAAGGTTTAAGAAATGAACAGTTTGTAAGGGTTAATGGTAACTGTCCAGACCCGTCACCTGTCTGCATGCAATTAGTGTCTAGTGTGTATAAAAAGTCAGTCAGTCTCTGTGCTCTTAATGGTTTCTGGCAAAAGGAATGTCAAAGGACCTGCACGAGAAGGTAGCTGAACTTTATAAAGCAGGAAAAGGATATTTGAGAATGCCAAGCAGTGGAGTGTTCAAACTCTGATAAAGAAGTGGAAAAAAAGGGTTCTGTTCTGTTCTGATATCAAGCCACACTCAGGTTGACCAACAGCAATTTTGACCACAACTGCCAGGAAAACTGTTTGGTAGGTAATAAAAAAACCCACAAATAGCTTTAAAAAGTCTGTCTGTACAATAAGGAGACACTTGAAGAATTATCTTGCAATTGGATTTGCTCTTTATAAATAATGACAAGTTGAAACGCCAAAATGACCCTAATCAAAAGTGTACATGCAACTTTTCAGGTTCCAAACCAATTTTTTTCCCCAGTGTGAATGCACCAGCTGGTTTAATATTAGGTTCAGGACCCGGACTCCTGCTGGTGTGACAGCTCTAACAGCCCAATTTGAGCCACTTTGGGGAGATCTCAAATGTGCAGTTCATGCAAACACAACAATTTACACGACTTAGAAGCGTCTTTTAGAATTTTTTTTTTTTATCGATCATAAAAGATTTCCTGTTATTGATTATACACAGGGAAAAAAAAGAGTATTTTCTTCAAAAAAGTCAATTTGGCTCCACACTGGGATTGGAGAACTCTACCCAAAGAATAACTTTTACTTTTTACTTTTACTCTTTTTACAGGGGGACCAAATTTTCTTCAATTTGACTAAGTTTTACTCATATTTCCTGTGAAGGGGACATCCCACAGTATTAAAAACTACGGAGGGGCTATCTCACTATTTTCTGTAGTGTTAAAGTTTATCTAATGATAGTTCAAATTTGCCATTTTTAACATAAAAGAAATGTATTTTTCTGATAATTCATGTTTTCATTAAAGAACAGTACATGGTAACTATACCTTTTTATGTAAACCTATGAGCACAGTTGGAATATAACATTGTAACATTATGTTCACATATTAACTGTGAAAAAACAAATTAACTTAGTGTTCATCTGAGCTACGTAGTAGGGTTTGACTGACTATGGCTCTGGCTGTTTTTCAGAGCAGGTCTGAGTCAGTCAATTTTTGTAAAATTAAGAATATATTTGACCACAAATAATGTAAAAAATAAAACAAAATGCAGTCTTGGTGGTCATCCCTCTATGAAACTCTTCACTCCTCTGCTACACTCTACTGGGACTGAAAGTTGGTTCTGCTGTTCTGTTGGTTTTTTGTTTTTTTTTTTTTAATTTAAAATTAATATTTAGAAATATTGTTGGAAGCATCTTGCACTTTTTGTTGAATCGTTTGTTGTTGTTGTTTTTTTTTTAATAAATATACTCTGAAGGACATTTTAGTTAAATTTTATTATTATCATCATTATTATTATTATTATTATTATTATTGTTGTAATATCAGTTCCAAATATCACTTGTCAGTCTTGTTAACTACAAATAATCATATCCTTATCGGTTCTGAAACCAATATATCTGTATAATATTGACACGTGTTTGTACATGCATGTCTCACCCTGTGGTTGTCTGGATGGATGGTAGACCTGCAGGTCAAAGGGTTGTGTGTTGGTCCTTTGCACCACAGTCACGTTGCTCCCAGTCCATTTGTTTGCCTTGGCCAGTGTGTTGGTCCTCCAATCCGTCCAGTAAACTTCTCCTCCATACATAGTGACAGCAAAGGGATGTGACAGATACTCATGGCCCCTCAGAACCTCTATTAGCCCAGATCCGTCATACTTGGCTGAGTAAATGGCATCAGACCTGCATAGAGCACAATTTACAATGACATTTCTGGGTATAAGTGAAAGATAGTGTATATGGACCAAATAAATGTGTTTGAGGGAGTGTGTTCAGGTCTGGATTTGTGCAGTTTGTTTGACCTGGCATCGATCCACAGGATACGGCGCTCTAGATAATCCACAGTGAGGCCGTTGGGCCAGCCTCCATTGCCAGTTTCTTTATGGATGGTCTTTCTGCCTTCTCCACTCATGGATGCAGCTTCAATTCTTGGTAAACTGGCATCCCAGTCCGTCCAGAACAATATCCTGCAGCATCATACACAACATGAACACGCAATCAAGACTTTCATAAACTTTACACATAACACTGTTTGTTTTAAATGTGCTTTTTTTTTGGCAACAGCAGGGTGTGTGTGCGACTTTTACCCGTCTCTGGGGTCCAGGGCAATAGCTCGTGGGTGCTCCACTTCTCCGGCCAGCAGCGTTGTTCTCATGGTGCCATTCAATTTGGCAACTTCAATCTGATCCAGGTTGCTTTCCACCCAGTAAATGTTTCCTGCAATCCAGTCAACTGCCAGGCCTTCAGGGGTAGCCAGTCCATACTGAATAACTACATCAAAGCTGGTCAAAGCTATAAGAACAAATGAAAAGAACGGAGGAGCTGGTTAACGTTGTGCTTTGTTTTGTCTTTTGTTTTTTTTATCCTTTTATCCTTAGTAGTTCTTTAATTGAAAATTGATCTAGTACAGCGTTCGGAAAATGTTTTTTTAATATCATCTGTCTTTGTGTATAGCTCCTGGAGGAATTTGAGGTAATAATATTTCATCTTGCTGTTCAATAAAAATAAACACTCCTGCAAGCGCTTAAGTTTCTTAATGAATTCTTGCAGTATTTCAATATGTGTGGATAAAAGCCTTGAAAGCTAAGACTGCTGATGGCAAAAATTCAGATTTACTGTAACCCGAAGCACTGATCCATTTACAAATTATGTTAATGTAATCAAGCGATTTGGATTCAAAGCCAACATTGCATCAAGAACTGTAATCCCTTTAATCAAATGGTTAGATGCTATGTTTAGGAGAATACAAATGTCAGTACAATAAATGAAAACATAAATAAATACAGTGCTGGCTCGGTAGGGGTTGTGATACTACAATTATAGGGGCCTTAAAAACCTAAACCCAATAGGAGGTGTTTTGCTAAAGAGATGCATATACAGCCTGTTTGCAACCCTTTGATTTCCAGTGAGTCTCTAATCAGAAGGACATGTCTAATTATTTGCGATGAGTCATTATGCTGTCTGGAGCAATGAAAACACACACTTACTGTAAATTGCTAATTGCTTGTGCCTGGTAAGCACGGTACTCAACAACCCCAAGCACAGAATAGTACTAACACATGGAAGTGTAGATTTATATGGTGGATTTGCTCATTATTATCAATACAGAGATGATAAGATTAAAACAGTTGTGCAGCTGTGGCCTTGCTTTCCACTTTCCTAAACAGTCACTGGTGACCGACAGCATCTACTGATGTCTACAAATGTTTAATGACATCTAAACCACGAATCCTATCAACACATTTTTAATAATTCAGTAAATCGTAAAATGCAGTTTCTGGCATCAAACATTCAGAGTAAACACAGAAACACCATGTTCTGGAAAAACTGATTTACCAATAAAACCCACGTAAACTGATAAATGATAGCAGTTACAGATACTTGGTTTTTGTTGAGTTAATGATATATTTCCTGTGTTTTGATATAATAACCCTTTAATTTACACTGAGAGAACATCTATATAATCAGAAAATTAAATACTTGATTTTTACTGAAAAATGCAAAATGCAGAAATGATATTATTTGAAAAATGGTATATAAATAATAACAATAATACTTAAATAAATAGCTTTTGTCACCACAAAAATTGTTCTGGGTCTTTATGGGTTAAGAAGCAAGTATCTGTGTTTTGAGTCACATGTGACGTCCATTTATGAGAAGCCACTGAAACTGCTCAGATGCATGCACTGCAACTTTATTTGCTTACTTTTGCATATTTTTACCTACTAAGGGAAAATCATCACCATGTTAAGCACAGTTGAAATAGTCACCACAAAAGTAAAAATGTGCTGATGAAGGTGCCGAGATCCAGATGAAAGATCTTTAGCAGAAATCAAGGAACTAAATCCAACACTATAGAGAACATCTGAAATATGGCGAGGACGTTGCATATGATAATAAATTCCCACCTCCATTTTCGGACAGCTTCCCGCGATAGATCTTGTCCTCCACGACATCTGTCCAATAGAGGGAGCTTTGGCTGAGGTGGAAGTCTAGTGCGATGGTGTTCCTTAGACCAGGTACTAACACACTGAACTCTCCTTTGTTCAGATCAATGCGACGGATCTCGTGGCGGTTTGAGAAAATGATGAAGGGTTTGAAAGGATCTGTGGAAAAGTTAGATACAAATAAAGAGACTTCATTAAGAGGAGGGAAAAACACATTTAAATGTGGTCAAATACAGGCTTAAATGAAGTTTAAAGAGGCCGTTTACTCGTCGTTTTCTTTTTTTTCATGGAACACTGCTGAACTTTGCTCCACTGTGCTGTAAACATAGCAGTCATGTTTCACTGCAACGTGTGCAAGCTTCAATTAAAGCCGGGCTGTGTTGAAAATGGCTCTAATCCTGGGTAATTAAAACACAGTGTAAATAAGACAGGAGTTATCTGTACCTAGCAGGCAGCCAGAAAGGCATCAGGATGAATGACAGGGTGTTGGTGAGTCAGACCTGGCACTGAAAAGCAGGACTATCAATTCATGTTTCCTCTTTGGCTTGTTGCTACAAAGAGATATATATTTTCTATTCTTTGCACGTGAGATAAAACTCAAAGCTGATTTAAAGAAGCAGTAGTTTCTGTTTTCACATTCTGCCTTTTCTGGACTTAAAAGCCATATCTATACACTCTCACAATACACTGTACTTTAATAATTTATGTTCTTTATTTCGTCTTTCATAAAATAATAACAACAAGAAAACAATCTCTAGATCTCTTGTGTTTTTGTAGTGACCTTTTGAACTTCTATTATATGGTTGTGTGGATTCGTCCTCGCTTTTGTCTAGTATTCTGGCTATAATCCATACTTTTTTGATTTGTACATCTTCCCCAACCATGCTGCTTTCTGCGTGGAAGTCCGCCTCACATTTCTAGTCTGCAGTTTTTGACTCTTGACTCTCTGGGTCCCACAGACTTTTAGCTTCTACTTCCTCCCGTCTACACACGTATCCTCAGACAAATGCTCAAAGTGTTCAGTGATGTCTCTAAAAACTCATCTGACCCTGAACCTGCTCCGTCTCCATTTCTGTCCGTCCTTCTTCCCCTTACCTGTGCTCTTGCAGTTCTCCATATCAGGCTCCAGCTCCCAGCCCTCATAGCAAGAGCATTTCACACTGAATTTGTCTTGCTCACAGCGCTGACTGCACTTAAGGTGTTTGGCACAGAAGCTCTGGATCTGACAGGTCTTGTTATCGGGGCCTAACTCCATGCCCAGCGGACAGGAACAAATCACGCCTTCACCGGGGGCCACTGTGCAGTTGTGGCTACAGTCGCCATTGTCCAGTGAGCAGAGGTCTGTGAAATAGAGAAAATTAGACCTTGAGTGACACAAGGGATAGCTGCAAAGAACTGTTATTAAACCACTCAAGGCTTGATTTAAACTGCAGCATTTTAGTTGCTGGTTTGGCGTTCCCTGTAGTAAAACATAGCCTGCGTACTGTTGTCTCTTACCACAGAGTTTTTCATCAGAGCCATCTGGGCAGTCATCACTGCCATCACAAAGTTTCTCTGCGGGCAGGCAGATGGTGGAGTCGTTGGCACACACATGGTGGGAGAGTTTACACACCAGTGCTTCACAGTTGTCCTCATCGGAGTTGTCCTCACAATCACTGTCGCCATCACAAACCCAGGCTTTGCTGATACAGCGTGCTTTGGACAAAACAAAATGTTACTTTATTTATGTTCATCAAATACAGTTTAAAAGTGATGGCACAAAATGTACATGCAGCATATTGACACTCTACAGCTTCTTCCCTTTGTAAGGTTTATGTACCATGGATGTTTTACAGTGTATTAAGCATAAGGAACATATCATGATAATGTGAGTTGCTGAGTGATTCCCCCTTCTGTTTTTTAACATAAAGTGTGTTTGATGCCTCACCAGAGTCCCTGCAGCCGAACTTGACAGCGGGGTCGCACATGTGTGTGACACCTTCACAGTTCTTCTCATCACTCAGGTCCATGCAGTCAGTGTCCCCATCACAGCGCCAACGCAAAGGGATGCACAAGCCGTCCATCCGACACTGAAACTCATCTGTGTGGCAACCTCCAGGGGGACGAGTGGCTGAGAAAGGACAAAAGAAAGACAGTTCTCTTCACTTTTTGCATGCATCAGGCCAATGACACAGCCTTGAGCACAGGCAATGTGCAAAAACCAACCAACTAATAATGATGACATGTGTATGACATGTGGCAGAAAAGTGAATAGCTATAAATCTTAGCAGAATAAGAGACAAAAAGCTCAAAAATGAAAAATGTGTGTATATCTAAGGCCATTGTTTGTCATAACAGCTGACAGGGATTTCATTAATTATTTGACAGCTGTATGTATATATAATCACATGTTGATATTTAAATGAGAGCAGCTATTATATCAGTCACTTTAAATTACCACAGAGAATTATTAGGTGTCATTGGCAGTAGCTATTAACAAGTGTGATTAATAGGGAACAGGGAACTTTTCCATCTACTGACTAAAATGTAAATACTGTCTGGTACTTGTGGTACTCCAGAGAATAAATGACATGATACTGCAGCGATGCAATCACCCACCCGTGATATTACCTGTCACCTGTCATAGTTTTTTCCTTAGATGAAGAAAATGTACTTATAGTGATTTGCTTGTGAGTGGAGAATGTTAATGTTAGCTTTTATTAACTGGTGATTCTGAGAGATTAGGGCAAGAACTACTTAGGATCCCATGCAGCCTTTGTTGTACTGACATCCTAATGTGCATAGATGGAGTACTCAGAACCAAACTGTCAGATTGAAGGAGTGTGTGTCCGTATCTATACCTACAGGATCTGTGGCTCTGTAGGCACGTAACACCTAGAAAACCGTAAATGGTTTGAGTTTAGCTTTTGTGGTTTTCTCAGTTTTGCCCCCGTTATGTCTTGTTTGCAATAGATAAATATATTGTAAAATATGCAGATTGTTGTCAAGTGCATTTTTTTTTTCTAAATACAGCATTGTTACTGTCTGGATATCTTGAACATGTCTTCTCATATAGACATGTGACTGTTGTTACTGTGTTCTTTAGGAGTTGTGTCTTGCAGAGAAATGTTTGTAACTGCTTCTAAGTGATGATCAGCAGTGACACTGACCCTGATTGGTGCAGTTTGCATGGGTCTCATCACTGTAGTCTCCACAGTCATTATCTCCATCACAGGTCCAGTAATCTGGGATGCAGCGGCCGCTGTTACACTTGAACTGAGCACTGGAACATGAGTGACTGCAGCCTGCCTCATCACTGTTGTCCCCACAGTCATTATCTGTAAAACAGACATGGTCAAACAACACCAACTCATTTACATAATGAGACACCCATTGCCTCAGAGGGAAAATATATTTAAATGTGTGCAGAAAGTTTTTTTTTTTACAATTAACATACTGAACACAGTGATAACCACAGAATACAAATGAAAGACAATGTGAGAGATAAAATAAGAGAGTTTAAATAATGACAGAAACTGCATAGATCACACCATGCACCATGGGGAAATGTACCAAGCGCTGATACATTGAGCTTGGCAGCAGAGCATCAAAAGCACTTTTATACCGCATCTACAGAGAAAGTGCCACCAAACATGTACATTTTAGCACTACAGCTTGACATTTTAGTCTGGTTTTGAACTACTATTTTATCTCTGAAGCTGGCATCCAGTAGATCTGCACCAAAATGGATATTACTTCATTTAAATTGCTAAAAACTTCCCTTTCAGGTATTTTTTACTGATGGGAAAAAAGCATTTACCAATTATCAACTCCAGACCTGTATGCAGCAGATTACTTTAAAGGCAGCAGAATTGGCCACAGCTTGTGGCCATGTTCAAATCAGCAGAAAAGCAGCTCTAAACTGATCCTGAAACCTTCTGGGCAGTCATAGAGCTAGGCTAGCATCATGGCTGTTGTGGTGCATGTTGATCTATGCACTAACCGGTCAGGTTTGGACAATTCAACTCATCAGAGCCGTCCCCACAATCCTTTTCTGAAAGACAGAACCAACGAAAGACAGCAGAGTGGGCGAAACGCACAACACAGAACGACAACAACTAACATCACAGAACAACAAAACAACAGGAAGGGAGATAACAACACATAAACACACAATACACACAGACACAAAGTAGAATATGCCAGTATGAACCTGGCAGGAAACTGCAAGGTTGCTAACTTTCATCACTCAGCTGCTATGATGATAAATATGTGGGCCAATGCAACACCTATGACTAAACTTGTGAATCACAGTGGATATTTGGCACCTTTATATTTATTTGAACCATATCTCTGTGGTGTGAGACAAAGCTTCTTTAAATTGCATGAGAGTTGGCAACCCTGAAAACATGACAAAGCAAATGGAAGGGACCTGCCACTGCACTCAGGCACACTGGAAAAAAATATGATAGAATAAAGAGCAGGAACT
Organism: Maxillicosta whitleyi; assembly: GCA_029822895.1. Classification (NCBI taxonomy): domain Eukaryota; kingdom Metazoa; phylum Chordata; class Actinopteri; order Perciformes; family Neosebastidae; genus Maxillicosta; species Maxillicosta whitleyi. Next base: position 10,423,165 of record JAPSES010000211.1, on the reverse strand, counting down.
AACCATTATCACAGCGCCAGTTGATATTGATGCAGCGTCCATTATTGCAGGTGAACTGGGTGAGTGGGAAACATGTGGGATATGCTGTAGACAGAACAAGACTTTAGACATGTTGTCCACACATCTTAGAAACCTCAGCATAACCTGGTCCTAAAATGATTAGAACTTTAACTAAACTGATTGAGCATAAGTTGACGAACCACAGGAGGCGGGCTCATCTGACCGATCACCACAGTCATCGTCCAGGTCACAAGTCCAAGAGATAGGGATGCAACGTCCACTAGCACACGAGTACTGATTGGGAGGGCAGGTTCGAGCTGGAAATAAAATATAATGGTGATCAGGGTGCAACTTAGGAGGCTCTTTTACTTTTCTTTTCTTTTCTTTTCTTTTCATCACCATGCATCATGAATAAAAGCGTTTGATCACTGATGCAGATTCATACAGGATTCTCACTACCATGAATAAATATAAGCCAAACAAAATGTAAATAAAGAAAATATAGGAATGGAGATAAAATAGAGATTTGATTTTCATTTCAAAATCCACAGACAGAAATGCATTTTTCATTTTCCTGTCAAATTTCCAAAGACGCTGAATATAAATCCGATTCAGATTCACTCAAACATTTTTATTACAGCAGTAGAATATATTTAGAGTTTGGCACCTAAGCTCCAAGCTCATGATTCCTCACAGAAAAATTTACATATAGATACTGGAATGAGATGAATAAATATCTTCTCCCCAGGAGCCCACAGGTAGATGTTGGGGTATTGGAGGGGGTTTAAAGAGCTGGAAGCAACAATGCAGTACAGCAGAAGTACTGATATGTCAGAGAAAGATGAGAATTTCTTCAAGTTTAAAATGACCCTCAAATTGCAGGATACACTTGGCAGGTGGAGTGTAGAGAGAAGCAGGCATGTCATGGGAAATATGCAGCAGAAAAGTTGAGTTAACTCACTGAACTAACTTGCAAGTGTCGCTCTACATACAAAAATAAAAAAATAAAAGCCAAATGATTTATGTATGTGTCATTTCTGACCACGAAAAAGTGAAAAATAGTGAGCCGAGCGCCCTTGTAAGCCATGGTATAGCTCACACTGTGGTGGTGATTGCCTCAAGAGGACTTGTGAAACAACACCCACCTGACTAAAAAAACCTGAAAATCCCACATGTGGACAACTAAAATGACCTTTCAGGCTTCAGTTTGTGTGGAGTCGGGTGTACCTGAGCAGGTGGTGTTGGATTCGTCCTCGTCGTTCCCACAGTCGTTGTCCCCGTCACACAGCCAGCGCAGAGGGATGCAGCGGTTGTTCTGGCACTTAAACCTGTCAGTGGGGCAAGTGTGCTGGTCTGGGGGAGAAGAAAGGACACATTGAAGGGCAAAAAGGAAACCGAGGGAAATGAGAGACCACGTGGGGAGAGGAAGCAGATCAGGAACGGAAAGGTGAAGCCGTGGAAGGAGATGTGAGATGAAATAAGTGAAAGAGAGGGCAGATATTTGAGCTGCTTTGGAAGGATTTTGTTTTGTCTGGAACAGAAACATGTCTGCAGCTTAACCACAGACAGACGGACAGACAAGCACAGAGAGAGCTTTTCCAGATCTACAGACATTGCTACATTCCTCCTTGCACACATACACACAGTCACAGATTGTGTACTGGCATATACACAGAATTAGCGCATATAAACACACACTGCTTTCTCATTACATTCTGGCATCACCAGTCTGTCAAATTCAGCCTGCCACAGGTCATCTGACTCAGTACCAATAGGAGGGGAAGCTGTTACGAAACCTCCTGTTTATGTGCGTGTGTGTGTGTGTGCAGCAACTCACGGCACAGCTCTGGAGCCTCATCGCTGTTGTCCAAACAGTCATTGTCTCCATCACACTTCCAGCGTTCCTGGATGCAACGGTTGTTCTTACAAGCAAATTCCCCAGGTTGGCACTGAGGAGGGGGTACATAAGATGGGTTGGCTGCAGGAGGAGTCAGAAGGAGAGGGGGAACAGAAAGAGTGTGAAAAAGACAGCGTAAAAAGAATATAATCAATAGAGTCACATGTGTGAATGTGGCAACAGATTGTCTTTATTTTTTAATGGCAATTTGTTTAATATCTAAATATATAATAAAGAAATGTACTGTGTTTACGTCAGTGTGGAGTGCAGATTAGGTTAAATGAACACAGTGTGAGCAGTACAAATACAACCACTGTTCAGTGCTTATTGTTGTGGTGGAATTCAGTGACAAATTGCAATACTGACAACAGTAATGCCAATGTGACATTTTCATTAAATTGTGAAACCATAGTTTGATATGACCAGACTGTTACAGCAGTGGAAAAGCAGAAGTGCTGGTTTTCTGATTTGCCCAATCAATAATGGACTATATAGCTGAACTGTCTGGAAAATAGATGACAAATAGATGACATATCCAGGAAAACAGAAAGTCACAGTCATGGGTCCTGACTCATCTTGTCCAAAATATCATGAGTAAAACCTTGTATATGTAATGGAGCAAATACTGTGCTGTTTGAAATACCCTTCAGACTTAAATACACACAGTTATAAAATATGCATGTTTGTTCATACCTTTACAACTGGTGTTGTCGGCTGGGTCAAGTATTTGGTCTTCTGCACAAGCACACTGCCGGCCTCCTGGTATGGCAAGACATAAGCTGCTGCAGCCGCCGTTGAAGACACGACATGCATTTGAGCCTGTAGATGACAAGGATCATGATGTGCAAGACGTGTGAGTTTATAAAATCAGATTCTACCTCCTGTTTTAGCGTTGTGGAAAAACTGATTAGACCACCTGTGTTTTCTTCAATGTCTTGTGAATTCTAATGCCCGGTACAACTAAATGTATATGTATTTGGATAAAAATACCTCATAATAGTTTAATTTTAGAGCTGATAATTATCCATTTTCTATGTTTTCTTGATAAAAATTAAAATCACTTCAGGTCTTACATCAATATCTATGGCATTGTACTGACAAAAACAGTGCTTTTAGGCATTCCATGTTTTCTCTTCTGTCTGTTTTCATCACACGATACAAACAGGAGTTAGTACTTGATCGCATAACCATTGTTTTTGATGACTTTTGATGGTCTAATAATTTTTTCCACAACTGTATATCATTCTGGGCAATATAATTTCTGCATGAACACCAACATATCCTCATCTTATTTGTTATCTAGTACCTTGCTGCTGCTGAGCATCATACATCCGGATTTCAAAGATGGGAGGCCTTTCATTGCGAAGCAGAGTAGCAATTCCAGTGGTCGTGTCCAACTTGAAAATGCTGCCACTACGGTACTCATTCCAGAACAAGAAGTGTTTATAGTGGCAAAGACCAAAGGCGTGGTTCAGCTCCTGACCTTCATACACCGTCTAGTTTTGTGAGAAAAGTCAACTTTAGAAGACAGGCTAAAAGCTTTATAGCCCTCTTTGACTAATGACAGAGGCAAACATGTTTGTAGCAACTTATAGTAAAGATAAAACATGATGTGATTCACTTATTACTGTTACTGTTATTATTATTATTACACTGCTAAAGCAAACAATCATTCATATCTCTGAAAAGGATAGTCCAAACCTTACAAAGAGTTCAATAGCATAAACTAATGCATTTAATGTGAAGGGAAAGAACTAATCTTTATTGTCTTAGAATATCCTTTTGGTGATATCTGAAGTATGCAAGTAAATATTATGTATCCTCAATAACATTGGTTTATAAATGATACATTTTCAGTGCTAAAAATCTAAACAACCTAAATAAAATATAACTGAAATACAAACACTAATTAATTTAGCCACAAGAAGTGATCAGTATTAAAAGCTCTATAATCCACAGGCTGTGGAGTGTGCTTTCGTGGACCACCCACAGTGTTCCCATTCTTCATTAGCTGACTCTCAGCCTGTCAAGTCCTGTCCCTTGCTTAATTTCCAGTGAAACACTCTGTAGACTGAAAAAAAAAAAAAAAGAAAATAATCCCAATGATGCTGAGTGCTGACCTTGCGTTCAGAGCTGTTAAGATAGACCATCTCTATGCGATCGTAGTAGGCGTCGACCCAGTACAAGATGCCCTTTGGGATGTCCAGACTGAGGCCGTTTGGCCACAGGACTGTTTTGCTTGTCAGGAACACCTTTCTGTTGGAGCCGTCCATCCAAGCCCGCTCAATTTTACCTCGCTTGCTCTCCTTAGGGTCCTCCTCCCAGTCGGTCCAGTACATCCACCTGGGGAAGAAACACAGGCGGATATTTGCTGAGGGATCTGGAAAATCTCTTGGCATTAACCAAAACAAGGCAATGACATTTTATCTAGCTCCCCTAACGCACACAGCACTCATCAGACCATCCACAGAGGCGACTCGGCAGTGTTCCTCTCATGATCTGTCCACAGGCGAAGTAATGTTAGGCTCTGCCAATCTGAGCCCCTGATGTAGAGACAACCCAGCTGTCTATAACGCTGCAAAAAAACTAGATAAATGTCACTCCTGGAATATGACTGACAGCAATACTATTTCACATTTTCTTTTCTGTTTGTCTATTGCACTTCTCCCTTCCTGTCTGCAAATTCCTCCTCCTCCTCCTCTTCCACCACCTCTTCCTCCTCCTCCTCCCTCTTCTCCCTGAGCCTGATTGATTACAGGCATTAGTGGAGGCGAGTGCCTTTCTCCTGGGAAGTGTGTGGACACGCATCACCCTTTCAGTAGCAATCCAAACTGTGTATGTGTTTATGAGTGTGTTTCTCAAGAGAGAACCCAGCAGTTTATATCAGTAATATACATCCATATACAACAAGATTAAGAGGTATTTGACAAAGTGCAAAAGAGATGCACTTGTATGTTAATAATGTTCTACTGAGTGAGAATGCTTTGTCTTTTTTTTTTTTAAATAGTGAGTGATGGATATGTCCAAAAAGCGCATCACCTTTTAAAAGATAATAGTGAATAACACTAATAAAAAAAAACATATATGTATATGTATAAAGGCTCTCAGATGGATTTTATGAAAATATGCTGACAAGGGATTGAGATAAAAGAAACACTCCTTTCAACTGGTGCTGACTGAAGAAATAAAAACCCCAGAGAGATAAGTGGAGGTGTGACAGAGAGAACACAAAGAGATACCACAGGGTGAGAGATGAGTTAAAGAGCAGATGAATAGTTTCACCGAATCATCACACAGGAATGGAAATTTATCATTTATTGATGCCAGTGCTAATATCAATTCTGCTTAGATGTCTAATTTTTTTAATGCTTTCATTTATTGGTTAATTCTCCTTATTCTTCTCACTTCAAATTTGATTACGTCTCTTAAAAAGCAACAGAAGGTCTTCTCGTTTAGACAGGTTTTTAGTTAGTTGCCTTTATATTTTTATACTTGTGTATGTAGTTATGTGTTTTTTGCCTACATATTTTATTTCTGATTTCGTTGTAAAGCACTATGTGAACTCTTTCTGCAATAAAAACTATATAAATAAATGTTATTGAATATGAAAATTGAAGTAAAGCAGTAAATACTTTTCAAAAGGTCATACTGTATAGAAATATTCTTCAGCATATTGATGATGTTTCTACTCTTAGATGTAACATCACTAAAAAGTATAATTCTAACAACATCCCAACTAGCACTGTTAAAATTCATGATGCTATTTTTCAGTAACGTAGATGCCAGAGTTTAATATTGTGCAAGTGTCAACACAATAACATATGTATGTTACAGGAAATGATAAACTGGAAGAAAACTATTCCAATAGATGAGTCAATTTGGAACCAGTTCTCTACTGCAACTAGTTCTCGATTCCCATCCCATCATTATTTGTTGCCTGAATAGAAATAGACACACACAAGGATATGTCTACACACACACACACACACACACACACACACAACATCACAAAACACCATCACAGGTCGACGTCCAACAAGGTTCTGAAACTCTTAACAACAACTCTACCTTCTCCCTCTGAAATAAAACACTCCACTCCCGCTCCTCAAGTCACTGCACTCCTTACCCATGGAGAGGATCCACTACAATAGCACGAGGGTGAGTCATCTTTCCCTCAATGAGTGTTTTGCGTGTCTGTGAAGCCTTTTCTAGCCGAGCCACACTGATGGTTTTCTTGGGCCCATCATCAGTCCAGTAGAGATTGTCAGCCATCCAGTCGACAGCGATTCCCTCTACTGTGTGGATTCCTGGAAGACACATATTTAGTCTATGACGACATTTTTAATGTAGAACACATTTTCATTGAAGAGGTAGAAGGGAAGATTATGTTGTTCCTCTGAATTAATATATTAGAACTTTGATTTTGTACTAAATGTTTAGATGAAGGGAAAATTGTCTTATTGTCTTATATTTTCTCTGTCAAATCACAAGTTTAACGACAATGACATTTTAATCTTGTTAATATAAACATCTTTCCTAATATATGCTGTCTTGACAGTCCGTATAAAACTGTAAGACACACTATGGTAAATGGACTGCACTTAAATAGCACTTCTCTACACCTTGGTATTTAAAGTGCTTTACATAGCCTCACATTCACATATACCAGTAGGCGGCTACTATGCTAATGTAACATTCAAGGTACTACTATGCCAGACGCTACTGGGAGCAATTTAGGGTTTAGTGTCTTCCTCGAGAACACTTCAACATGTGGACAGTGGGGGCCAGGATTTGAACCGCCAACCCTTTAGTCATTGGACAACCTGCTCTACCAACTGAGCCACAGGCGCACTAGAAATAAAAGAAACCCACATTTTCCCTAATTTTTTCTTTTCTGTTTTGAATCCATGGTCAGATGTTCTGTTTTTTTAGACACTTCCAATTTATCTCTACAATTTTAAATCCTTTGTTGAAATTTGCCCGTTGGTATCCAGGATAGACTTAAGCACTCCTGCGACCCTCTGAAGGACAAAGTTTTACACAGGTTTTCAAGCAGCATTATGTTATGATCTATGAATGTTATCAGCATTAAAATCTAACTGACACATATTTGAGACCAGTTTGTGAATAAAATTATCTCTGTTACCCCACCTTCCTTTAAAATTGTATCTCTCTCTGTTCCATCAATCTTCTGTCGTCCAATGATGTAGCTGGTGGCGTCCGCAAAGTAAATGAACTCGCTCTCAGCGTGAAAGTCTAGTGCTCTGGGGTTCATCAGATTCTCAATGGGGATCATGTATTCATCTGGCACTTTGGCATTCATGTCCATTCCTCTGATGACCCCAGGGCGACCTTTACCATAGACCAGGAACAGCTCGTGCTCAGGCTCTGCAGCAAAACAAGAAACAAAATCAAAATAACTGTGTGGGTTAGATCTACAATCGGATCGACAACAATATAAGGAAGCTTTATTATAAGTGGTTGTACATTTCAATTTGACAGAGATTCAGAAATTTGCTGATCCTTGACTACAGTTTTCTCAAATAACATGAAATGATTAAACTAGTAAATGCTGTGCACAAACAGCAAAAAAACAAATAAAAACTAAGTGTTTTTCCAATTACATCCTTGGAGGTAGAGGGACAGGAGGATGGGTTTAAGAAATTAAATGACAGAGGCTGCCTTTAGTTAAATTAACTCTGTCATTTTCAAGGGCAGCCATTTTTTTTTTTAAATAGGTAGATCAATATAATGCTATTATTATCTGATAAAAGATTAAAATATGCTGAATCATCAACACCATTATGGTCAGTGGAGGTCAGCGCTAAAGCTAAAGAGCCAAACTAAGTTATGGTGTTACTCAGCTGCTTTGCTCTTAGCTCTTTCCGTGCCTGCCACTCAGGGGAGAACTGCATCCCTAATCCAACCTTGGTTGCCCTTGGCTTTGGGTCAATAGAGCTGAATCGCTGTGGCTCACCAGTTTATACTCACGGTACAGTTATGCTGAGCCCACGCACACAGCAGCTCTGATTGTGCTGAATCAGTGTTTGTGGCTACAGGGCTTTAACTTGAAAGTTTTTGATGGGTTTCGGTATCTTCCACCACGTTTATAATGTGAAAGAAGATTTTCTTGTCTTCAGCTGCTGTGTCATCATCTGTATTTCATTTCCCTACATGTCTGTGGATATTCTCACCATTCACTTTATCCTTTAATGTGACCTGTTTAGTAATTCTTTAATTACATCATAATAGGGCTATGTAATATATTAAATCAATTCAATTTGTTAAGTCCTTGAACAAAATGTATGTGTAATTTATCATAAAATGGGGGATGTATCATCTATGTTATAATACTGGAAGGTTCATAGTGTGTGTGTGTGTGTGTGTGTGTGTGTACGCACCGTTCTGAGAAATTTATTTTAAAAGGCCAATTTGGTACCTACAGTTGAGGAATAGTCCCATCTCTACAATATTTCGGCAAGTTGCTAGGACCAATAATTTGGGAGATATTAGTAATTCTGGAATACAATAGCCTTACAATCACAATTCTATGTCCATGATGATTGATGGGAAGTGTATTACCACACTACGTGACAGGAAATGAAGTTAAAAACAGGAACAATGCATTTACTAACTTCGGCCCCTAAATATCAGTATTAATATGACTGATGGTGGAGGGGTGCCTGGTCAACGCACTAGATCTTAATAATGTCTAAACCAGGTGTGTCAAATATACAGCCCATGGGCCAAAACTGGACGATCAATGGGTCCAACCCGGCCCTTTGGATGAATTCACAAAGTGCAAAAATTAGACGGAATAAAAATTGTTAAGTGCTTGCAATGTTTTTCAGTTCCAGATGCTTGTGACCAAATGTTTTATGTCTTTGTAGATAGAGTTTCTGAAAAAAAATTAGGTTGTTCAGGTTATTCACATTTTGTATAAAAGCGCAGTTTGTAACTTGAAACATTTTCATAACGTAATTTTATTTATTTATTTATTTTTGCACTAAAACAAAGAAAAAAAATATATAGTTGTCATATTTCTAAATTATTATGCTATTAATTTACCAGTCATCATTTTGAGCTGTATGTGGTCCATGAACTAAAATGAGTTTAACATCCAGGGTCCAAACAGTACGTGGGGGATGTGTAGTGTTTTTTGCAATATATTCTAAATTTTTTCATGTACAGCATATGATATATTTTAATAAAAAAAAAAAAAAAAATTAAATAATATTTTGTTGTAAGTTTATGCAACAGAAAAAGAACTGATTAAAATCGTAAGTTCTCAATTACACTATAAAAAACATAGATTATTTTTTTTAGCCATATTTTCCAGCACTATATGACTCATAGTTTACCCAAAATGCTTAGTGGTTCTTTCATTATCCAAATATTCTTACTTTTGCAGGACTTTCCATCACTGCCCAGGCTGAATCCAGAACGACAACGGCAGGTTCTTGTTTTGTGTCCGTTCCCGAGCAGACAGATGTCAGAGCAGCCTCCAGCCTTCCCAAACTGGTCCAGTTCACAAGCATGACTACGCACTGACAGCCCAGAGGATGAAGGTCAGGAAATATCAATACAATAAGCACCTGTGCATGAGATGTGAGTGCATGTAGAGAATCCACAGTACCTGGAGGTTGTCGTCTCTGGTGATACACATGCAGCGCTCCACCCTTGTCTACTCTTGTCACTATTTGGTAGTCTGTGCTGTTGAAACGGTTCACCCTGATCACACTGGTTTTAGGCTGCATGTTAGCGTTGTCTGCGTTGGTGGCGTAGAGATAGTTTTCAAATACCGTCAGCCCGTACAGGTGCTCGATCTAAAAGAGAATAAAAAAGGAACATTTGAGGATGGATTAAGAGAAAGACAAGCAAAGACAGATGGTGCGGAATGTTTTTTTTTTTTATAGGTTTGTGTAACTTCTTTATATTTACTGTGATATAGATTGAATGTGATGTGCACTGCATGAGACACTAAGGGCAAATTTGGCAGCACTTTTGTTGAGTTCATTTCATTCTATAGGAGCCTACTTCAGAATAACATTATCAAGCTTCCTGTCTAGATTGGCTGTGACTGAAGGCAAAACATTTTTTACCATTTTTAATTGACAAATTTAAGTGACTGAAGGCAATCGAGTAAGTCATGGATAAGTTTCTATCCAATAATGAAAAAAACTTTCAATTGTCAGTCATTGGGGGGCGCACTGGTAGCTCACCTGTTCTAGAATATGCCACAGAGGCCTACCTTCAGATCTGGCCTAAGTCCATTGCTTCATGACACCCCTCCCTCCACTACTTCACTGTCTATTTCTACTGACACTATCACAATAAACCTGAAATTCCTGAAGAATAATCTTTACAAAAAGGTAAACACTGAAGACTCATATAAGGGAAAAAAGATGTTACAGTGGTCTATCAGAGCAGACTGTAGTACACAGACAGAGATACAGATAGAAAATAAAAAACAAACAACAAAAAAAAAGAAGGCATTTCATGGAAAGACAAACAAAGATATCCAAACTCTGCCAAGGAGGCTGGTGCCAGAATGCAAGGAAACATGATCTTATTCGGTGTCACCTTTGACCCTTCTATCATAATTGACTAAGACCAATGAGATTCCTGTAATAAAATTTAAAAAAAAACTTTTATGATGATGAGCACATCAAAATTTTAGCGATGTTAAGTGTATAGATTTGCAGTGTCAACTTCCACATGGTGTTCTGCAATGGACATCACAAAAGCATTTGCACACTGCCCGCCAAAAAAAAGTCACATATGCAATATTTGACTGCACCATCTTCAGTTTTGATTACAGGAGACATTCAGTGTTATATCTTTTTTGCCACATAATACTTACATAGTGTCACAATAAGGTTAATAATATTTTTTCCATCCATAGTTTCATTCATTTTTTGATTATTGATGATGCAGAATCGAACCGCTGCATCCAGTCT
>JAPSES010000211.1:10392121-10403406 GCA_029822895.1 Maxillicosta whitleyi | reverse complement strand
GTCCATGGACTTAAGAATCTTAAAATGCTGTCCAAATAAATGAGGGACTAATATTTATGGTGGTGGTGGTGAGGGGGGGGGGGGGTTGCACTTGGCGGAGGTGGATGGATGGATGGATGGATGGATATATGGATGGGCGGACAGACAGATGGAGGGATGTTTGATCATGTATTACTTGTTGACTGGAAACTCTTGAGCTATGAATCAGGGCAGTAAAATGCAGAAATGCCTCTTTCTATTTAATTTCAAGGTGATATTAGACTAAATCAAACAAGAGATGAGAGTTAAACAAGTCTGTGAAAGCAGACAAAAACATAATCAGGTTCTGAGATGATAACATATTAGGTAATGCAATATTTGCAACTAACCTCAACAGTGAGGTTTTTGTGGATGATCCAATGAATGACAGTGGAGAACCCAGGTACAGGCAGTGTTTTTTTTTTTACATTTCTGAAGGGTTTCCTGTCAGTTCTAGGTACTTGCCAGTTAATGCTTTCTTACCAGTGTTAGTCTGACAGCTCAGGCCTGAATCTGTTCCTCTTAACATTAACATTAGCTCTTAGATGATCATTAAGAAACTAGAGTTAGCCAGTTATAGCACCTCAGCAAAATCCAAAACATTAGAAAAGGCAATTTGGTGGGACTATCAACAAAATCGTCAATCTTAAGGTTTCTAATAAATATCATGCTGCCTCATCTTCATCACAGTCTCTGCTCTCTTCTTCTGTCACTGTAGCAATATGACAAAAAAGCAGAACTTGATTAGTTCTCTTGTGTGGCTCCTGCCTCTTAATGTTTAATTTGGATAATAATAATATTGCAATAGATACTTTTGCATTTTAAATACTATTTCATGGCTACAACACAGAACTTACACCATAAAATAGCATCAACTCTACAAGAAGCACTTTTAGCATTTTTATTTCCAAGAACTTTTTTTTTCTAGTTTCTACATCTTCATGGTGCCCAAAGCACTTTACAAAGCTTCACATTCACAAGTAAGCAATGACCTGGGAGTAATTTAAGGTTTCGAACCAGCAACCCATCAGCCACTTGGTGACCCGCTCTACCAACTGAGCCACATCACAAGGACGTAGTTATTTCGCATTTGTATTATCAGACTATTACCACTTTACTACTGTTCTGTGATGCACAAGATGCTACATGCTGTCTTCACTTGTAAACTAAGAGACTGTGTTTTATGAGGTCAGACGAACCTTTGCAACCAATTTGCAGAATTTCAGATCATACGCTCCAGAGGTATCAAGCCTGTGAGATTGCAATGGACAATTTAAAAACATAATGCCTCAAGCAAGCTATTGCCAGGACAGAGGCATCAAAATAATGAAATGTTTGACAGATAGCTGTGTGGCCGCTGGTGGTGAACCTGCTATTCAAGCTAATGAATTTTTCATTTAAAATGCCCCTCATAGGTACGTTGCCTGCAGGAATAAAATATCACAAATTGCCTTGTTGCAGTGTGAGGCAGCTGTTTCTGCAGGAGAACTGGGCTCTGTTTTAATGCTGTGTACTCATGCCTGTGCTTGAGCTGTGCGAGCATGTGCCTCTGTATATGGAATGTCCCATTAAAATGTGATCTATGAATGAACAAGGATGACACTGCATAATGCTGTGTTTACTCACGGTGGAGGCTGAGGGAGATATTGATGACTCTCTCGTCTGTGAAACTCTTCAGATTTGGGATTTTGGCACATTTAAGGTGTGTGGATGCAGCGGAGTCTCCCACGTGGATCCAGCAGACGGTCTCCTGGGCATAAAGGAAGTCCATGGCCGTTGTTTGTTTGGTGCTGGGGGACAGCAGGCTGTGCACTGTGGTGCCACTCAGGGACGTGGCTTGGATGTTCTGGGAGTTGGCAATTAAGAGGACAGGAAGACGATCCACCGGCACTGGAATTTAACAACAGCATGACTCACAGTGATCAGGATCCACAGAACATCTATTAAGTTTGGTATTCATTCATGCAGCTGAGTGCTATTGTTTACCATTTTTAGCCTTGCAGGAACGGTTGTCTGGTTGAGACAAATATCCCTCCACACAGGAGCAGGTGAACGAACCTTCAGTGTTGATACAAGTCTGACTGCAGGTCCCATAGAGACTGCATTCATCAAAATCTGAACCAAACAAACCACAGATGGTCTTACTGCTCAGTTCATATTTTGCAAATATCTAATTCTATCTCAGGAAGTGGCAAATCAAAAAAATATATAAAACTATAAACACAGCTACAGATGGAATGCAAAAATGCTACTTAAAAGTATGAAAAGTAATTCTGTCTTATTCAGGCATTGTGCATTAATCTTCTTACTGCTTATTGACTTATTAAAGTTGGAATATTTTATTTGCAATGCCAACAACTATTAGGCTTTTATGGCCAATCCTTTATTTACACACAAGTCCAAAACTACCCAATGTCAGCACTGCACAACATGAGTTACAGTGAAAAGCAGCATGTTAATTACGCTTGCATATGTTTATTTGTAGATTACCACATCTGGACTTGACAGCTCGCTGGCATTTGTATTACTGTTTATTCTTACCACACATACAGTCATGGAAAAAATTATTAGACGACCCTTGTTTTCTTCAGTTTCTTGTTCGTTTTTATGCCTGGTATAACTAAAGGTACCTTTGTTTGGACATACACAACAATAACAACAAAAAATAGCTCATAAGTTTTTCATTTAAGAGCTGATATTTAGCCATTGTCCATGTTTTCTTCATAATAACCCAAATCATTTCAGTATCTATGGCCTTGTACTGACAAAAACAGTGCTTTTAGGCATTCCATGTTATTTTTCTGTCTGTTTTAGTCACATGATACACACAGGCGTTAGTACTTGATTGTATAACCATTGTTAATGATGACTTTTGATGGTCTAATCATTTTTTCCATGACTGTATTTAACAGGATGTAATGTTGACTAAAACATGGCCAGTACATGCAGAAACTCACCTTTGCAGGTTTTTCCATCCTGATTGATCTCATAACTGGTCTTACAGTAGCATGCAGGCCCTCCTGGAGTCACCGCACAGTGTTCCTGACATCCCATGAGCGAGCAGTTGGAAATATACTCTGAGGGAAAACGACATGTAATGTTTAGGACAACATCGGAGAAGGCAGGGAACAGGTTCCTATCAGGACACAAGATGATCCTTATGCATTTGCAATTCCACCAGAAGGTGGATTTGAGCATAATTATGTAATAATCAACTAAAAATACCACTATAAAACCACAGATTATGCTGTGATTATTTAGGTTTTATCCATGCTGCTGGGTACTGTCTGGCAGGGCTTACAGCATGCCTGTAGGTATCAGACGCAGGTACTGCTCAAGCTGCCATTGGGCCACTTCTGCTGAATATTTACAGCTCAGCAGGGTGCCGAGGTGCACACAGACTTGATGTGTGTAGCTAAACTGCAGCTGTTATATTCATCCTAACAATGACAAACATCTAAATAATACGTTAAAGCTTCATAAAATACCAGCTTGGATACTCATCAACAAAACATTAGGACTGTTGAGAGATTTAATCTAATGTAAGTGATTTTGTGACTGCATGCCAGCAATTCAGACAGTGAGGGCAGTATAGAGCTGCCTGTGAACACAAAAACATCTATTTAGCCATCAGTAATGAAAGTGATGAGTTCAGAATTGGACATCACGTTACAACTATAATGGCTGACAAGTGGACAATAGTACAACAGCTGGAGAGGTACATCATAACAAAACACATTCCAAATTTTGACATTTTAGCAGCTGTACCCATTTTACACTCAACACTTGTTTGAGTAATGCTTTATTCCATCTGCCTCTCTCTATTTATCTCTATTTAAATATTTGCTTCCTCACTATGTATTAATACATTCATAGAAATACTTCTATCTATGTCACTTCATCAAACTGTTGCACTGTGAATAAACACAATTAACCAAACCCTTGATCAGCAACTCCTTCAACATCTGAATAAAAGAACATTTTTCCCTCCTGTATTGAACATATATAGCAGTATACACTCTAATGTGGATCCAGAACTTAAACTAACTTAGATGTGGGTTAATATTCTTGCCCTGCCCTGTGAGGCAACGTTGTTGTGATATAGGGTTCTACAAAAAAAATGAATTGAACTGAAATTAATTGAATTAATATTCTAGTCCTTGGGAATAAAAAACAAATCCAGAAGCCAGGAAGAATCTAAATATTACAGATGTTTTAGATTTGCAAAGAAATATATTGTTTTAAAGGGTTCATATTTATCTAAACCCACTTTTATTAGTCTTTAGTTCATTTATTTGTGTATTCGGACCCTAATAGTTCATAAAGTTTGAATTTGACCCCTTCAGGTGCTGCAAGAATATCTTTATATTCATTTTGGTTGAAAATCGAGTGGATTTCCAGAACCTGTTTTAATTCCTTCCTCACTTGTTATATCTTTCAACATTTATACGAGCACACTGTAATTGTTGATCAGCAGCAGCGGTTGTAGTAAAAACTGATATGTATGTCCAAATATGTCCAAACTTTGAGCCGAAAATTCTCAGCTGTTGATTGAATGGGACAGAGGAGCACAGCCCACAAGCTGGAGAGGGCGGGGCATGAAGTGACTCATCTACATTTAAAGGGCCAGCGCTGAAAACAACCTTTCTGATGTCATTACTCAGAAATTGGGTTGAAGATGGGCCTGTGGACTTGAATTAATGAATAATTCAGACCCACGCAGAGCATTTACAGTTTATGTAGACCACAGGGAAATGTTTTAAAATGTATAATTCTATTTTTAAAAATGCAAAATATGACGTTTTTAACTGTATGTGACTAGGGATCTCCTGTCTGAAAGAGGTTCTTTGCTGTATTTATGCTGTGATTAATGTCCAGTAGTTGGATGGCAGCTATTGACATTCATATGTATATGTTTTGTTCATAACGCGTCAGAATTTGAAGTACTGCTATAAAAATGTGACATTTTTGTGTGTGCAGATCAATAAATGTTATGCCCTTTGAAACTGCTAAGTGATGTTAAAGCAGAGGTGAGTCAAATCAATAATAAAGACAACAAACCTTTCCCCTTCACCCATAATCAATACCTCGCTGCTAAAATCTACCAGCTCTAGGGCTCCACACATATGATATACAGAGGCGCACAAACACATCACACTACAATCACACTTTCCACTCAGCTGACTGGAGCATAATGGAATCTCAGCAGAATTTTCAATGGTGTATTAAATCCGGTGAGATACAAATCAAGACACAGTGAGTCACAGTCAAACAGACACAGCCATGTCAAACCATGCTGAGAACTTCAGTTTATTATATATTCAGTTTACCCAGAAACACTCACAGACAATTCACACTAACATAACACCTCCGGGGAGAGATGAGCAGGATCGAGAGCTTTTTTTTTGTTTTTTTATAGCATTACTCTTTATAGCTTAAACAAACAAACAAAAAAAACTGAATATAAATTGACCAAATGGTATTCTTAAATCAAATATTACGGTCAGATTCACCCTGAACAGGAAAAACAGCTCCAGCCACTTAGACAGAAATGATACGTATCAGCACATTTCTCTTTTGTTGCGATCTGTTCTATTATTCATAATCTTTTTTTTTTCCAATATGCAGTATATGAAGAATGAAAACAAGTTACTCCATTGAACTACTGCCAACCTCTATACAATACAATAAATACTGCAGACAGGCAATAAGTGCGCAAGTCTTCCTCCTGAAGCTTTCTGGGACAACCACAGTTCAAATTACAGACATGCCCGGAATTTTCCAAAACAAGTCTGAGCAGCGAACAACTGAGATGTGTTTAGAAAACCAACATGGGCAACAATGTAAACAACTTATCGTGACACATACCACAAAATATTTATTTTGAAGAAAACTGAAATAAATATGCTGTTTCAGGTCAGAAAGCAAACTACTTATATCAGTCCAATGGCCTCTTACTAGGACACTGAAACCACATGGGAAAAAGGAGATGTCAAAGGAGAAATGTAAGTTATAGACACATACCCACTGGTTATATGCACATAAATATGTCAGTGCCTGAATTAACTAAAAAAGAACTCTTACAGCAGCAAAGCTTGATTGCTGTTTTTGGCGTCATCAGGCAAAAATGTCATAATTTCCTTTCAGTACATTTCAAATCAAGTAGATTCAAAGGAGAAAACATGAATTACCCTCTTCTATGGACAGACTGCAGAAAATATACATGATGACAGGAGGTTTTGGCTGTTCATACATAGATTCAGACAGGTCAAAGGTTTAACTACGATATACAGCTGTAATTACCCATCGCTGTTAAGATTCAGTGGCTGCTCTATTCTGTGGTGAGACACAGAAGCTTGGAAAAGTGGTTTTCCTTTTCCACAGCTGTCAGGCCAGCTATATTTAAATTTAGTCTTTTGGTTTGGACTGAGAGGAGACATCTGCAGAAGGACAATGAGTATTTTAAAAATGCACATGCAGATTTAACCATAAAAGCATTACCGAACTTTTCTTTCCTTAGAAGTTTTTTTCACCTGCCTGCTCTTGGACCAGGTTTTTATGTTATTATGCAGTGGGGATTTACACACACACACACACACACACACACACGCACACACACATGCAGGTCAAGTCTCACCTCAGAGTCCAACCAACCTGAATAAAATAATAAAAATTTAATGTCCATTCCTATGCGTCTCTGTGTATTTCTTTAATAAATATTTGATATGAGCTGATTTTTAACTTAAAGTGTAGTGAGAGGATGAAATGAAAGATATGGAGTCACAAGAGCCCACCTAAGTAAGAGGGAAGAAATACAGATCAACTCTCAGGAGAGGTATTTAAGTCTGAATCAGTTGGCATTTATAAAGGCAACAGGGTGATGATGATTTGTCCCCCCTCATGCCATGAACAGAGATCTGTCAGCTACTGCTTTGGCTGCTTCATAACCAACAGTGTTAAATCACACATATCAAGCAAAACGCTTCAGGCATAAATGTTGCAACAGTAATGATGTCCACTAGACATTTTTTTTTTTTTTTTTTTTAACATTTATAGTCTTCGTAAGGTTTTAAACCACCAAGGGTGTGCCACACAGTGCAATGGACAGTAACTGAATATCTAATAAATTCTTCTGCAGATGCTTTCCGAAACTAACCAACAGAGGAGAAGATTAGGGCGGTTTTAGTTCCTTTCAGACCTTTACCCTTAGCTGTCATCAGATATCTGTCTGGTCAAGCTGTTCTGGTCTCTTGCACAATCTTGTTCTACTTCTCTTTTTGTGTGATCAGAGTATTTTAGAAAAGGGCATTGCATTTTATAAGATCATCTGTAATTTCTTCCTGTTTTCTGGTTTTGAGATGACAACTTCTCAATTTGATATAAAAAGAATGAATGAATAAATGAATAAACTAACTTACACATAAAGAGAATCAAATAAACAAACCCTTCACGAACTCTCTTTAAAAATGACTTTAGTAAAAATATTTAATCAAAGAAATGTGCAGAATACTATATTATTTGTATTTTTTTACAAAGACTTCTGTGTTGTGGCACACTGTGAAGATTTCAGCAGTGCAGTATCAAACATATGTGCAAATGATAAAAAGAACATCACAGGGCCCTGTCACGCATAATGTTCAACCATTGTTGCACCATGACAAGATAAATGATCAAAATAACACACATTACAATTTCCAGCTCTTCCCTACATTTACATTCGGCTTGTGATACAAAAGTCTAAGTAATACCTCTGCAGTGTGGTCCCTCATCCCAGCCGTCTGTGCAGTCTGGAACCCCGTTGCACAGTTTACTCATGTGGATGCACAGCTCTGTCCCTCCACACTGGTACTCATTGGGAGGGCATCGTGAAACAGTACTGTGAGGACCTGAGGAACACAAACACAAATATTGTTAGTGCAAAATGGAAAGGCTGCATCACGACTAAAGTCTCTAAAATGGTTCTTTCTGCTCGACTTTGCAATCAGAGCCGGCTTCAGCAGGCAGACAAAGTGGATAGCGAATTTGCAGTGCCTCCACCTCATCTGTGCACAAAGCCCCGGCAGAAGCACTCCAACATCTCTGTTATAAGCAGGTTTCTTTGGAGTCATGAAAGCATATTCTGCACAGTACTAGTATGTGTCCAAGATCGACTACGATTGATTTTACCCATATCCCTGCCTCCCTTTGTCTATTTCATCTATCTTGTCTCCCCTCAATATAGAGCAGAGAAGAAAAGCTTTAAAGTCAATTTATAGAAAACATTGCTCTTTCATCCTGCCACTGGTGACAGACAACAGGCAATATGTGCAGCTGTCAACAAATTTGTCAGACCTCCACGCTGCAGCACAGAAGAAAAACACAGTAGAGAACCTCCGCCTACGGAAACCTGATTATGACTTTTACTGCCTCTAGTTTGAGTGTCTTCTCGTCTCTGCCATCTGCCCCAGTGAGTGTATGACACTATTTGTTCTCTAATATTTTTCGATTACATTACTGTGATCCTACCACAGATCATAATGAGTCAATATGTATGACAGGCAAAACCTGGCATCAAACTGTGCAGTAAACAATCTGGGTAAACAATGGAAACAGGAAAAATGGCAATTCCAATAAACCTTCATGCTTGAAAAAGGCATCACAAATCCATCAGCCAAGTTTATGTGGCAGTACACTGACTGACACGCTTAATATCCATCTCCTCAAAGCATCTCCTCAGTGCACTTCAATACTGAAATGGCCAGTATTTGTTTCTATTCATTGCCCTTTATACATTCAACTCTGGTAAGTGTCACTAACACTATCTAATTTTACAGTATATGTTATGACCATGTTTGTCCTCTTCTTAAAGGCACCTAATGTCTAGTACTGAGGTCTTGAGTATTGTGGTCATCTATCTATGGTACTTCAATATATATTATATACGTTATAGGGCTCCATAATGTTGGAAAAACAGACAAACTTAAAAACATTTTACCCCTGTGATATATATTGCAATATGAAAAACTACTCTGTAATATCTGTGCAATGTGGATGTAAATGGTCAAACACATTAGTTGCGTTTCCTGTCGTTGTGGCGACAGATGCAAGGCACTGTTAATGCAGAACATGCGTTTCAGTATCATCCTTCTTGTAACTGAAATAATTCCAGATACTGATGTTACTTTTCTTTTTGGCACCAAGTTTTTTCATTTCCTGTGATTTTCTTTTATTCGTTGCTCATTTTTCAATGTTGTTACCAGTGACTCACTCCATGTGCAGCGGCGTGGTCTGCTTTGGTGCACTGATTAAGAACAATTGTGATTGGTGGGTCGCTGTGCACGGTGTGTATCAGGTACCCAGGTTGAACTTGGATGAAAACACGTTGAGTTAATTTACCTCTTACTTTACAGGACCTTGCCATGTGACTACTGTGCACACGTACATTGTGATGACGATGCTAAATGTTATATTGTGCAGCTCTACTTCAATAACTTCTATAAAGATTTCAATCACATCTGTCATCAAAAAAATAACTACACTGACACATAACATAAAAAAGCGCCACACAGGATAAGCCATTATTCATTGAGTGAGTCAAAATATAGTGACTAGTTCATGAATATGTCACAGAAACTATTCACAGCGGCATTTTGTAATGTTAGGAAAACATACTTTATGACATATTGGGGAAAAAAACAGTCAAATGGGGCAACAATTTATCATCTCTGTTAACCTTCACCCTGCACACCATCTAAGATCCTGTTCCTACTACATATATTTGCTTTTAGGTTGGCTCTTTCACGTTTGTTTTTCACACACAAAAACAATCTCATCTTGACTTTCATGGTAAATAGTCATGTTTCATCTTAATCCTCGCTGTTTCTCTCCCTTGTTTCCAACTACAAGTGCTTTCCCCTTCTCATCCATCACAGATTTACATTCATCTTTTCCACTTGCCAACTTAACAGGCAGAACCACAAGGCAGAAATCCAAAGAACCATTGTGGCAGCAAAATTTGGCCACCGGGGAAATCTAGCAGGAACTACAAACACACCATTATCCTAGCTTGGACTAGCCAAATGACTACCTTCCTGTCATCTACAGTGTGCAGACATTTATTCGTCCCAGAAGTAAAAGCATCAACAATATATAGTAAAATGCCAAAGTACAATATTTGCAAAGAGAAGACTTCCTGGGAAGGAAAACATTTTCATTTTGAGCACATAGCTACATGTTTGGTCAAAACAGCAAATACCAAGATACTGAATCCACACAGCTGGAGACTGAAATTGGAAGGAATATACTGGTATAATCCTTTGCTAGACACATAGGGTTCTTCTCCTTAATGATCTTATTACTGTACTCTTTTTCTTGGATAAAATTTTCTACCTTGTGACTCTGACCAGACTTTCCTCCACAAAAACACTAATGACTCAGCACAGCTTTGCCCTTAGATCCAGCCAGTCTATGCGTTGCCCAGAAGTCTGGTCTGTGTGTCCCCGCTGCTGTCTCCACTGTCCCTGTGATCAGGCTGTGAGATGGCAGATGACCAATAATCCCTTCACAGTCATTAGATTCACTTTGGCCAGTACTGCTCTTCTGAATGGCATCTACTGGTGGGGAGTAATGGAACAAAATACAATTTGCTGTATTTAGTTACAGTTACAAGGTAAATAGGGGGTAGAAAACAATTTGAATCTTTGCCATTAAAACAAAGCAGACTATTCCCACAGTGTATGCACACATGAGAGGATTCAGTTACAATCAACTGTACACTTGTTATTAAATCTGTTATTGTTATTTATGCTCCATCTTCTCCCCCATTTCATGCTGTGGGAAAACACAGGAGGTACACACTGCCTTTAATGGTGTTTTACTTTAAAGGAATTAGTTCAGTACCTCAGAAACAAAGCAAAAACCTTTTTCTGTGTTCCTTGTGCTGCTATTGAACTGTAAATCCACTTTTATTTTTTACTTTTTTTTAACTTTGTTTCATTCTAATGTGATGCTGAGAAAGACCAAAGGGTTGCGAGAAATATGGATCTTTGTCCTTTTAGTCAGACAAAATGTCACACTGGGTTTGTGTTTCCATAGACTTACATCTTATCTCTACTAGATGTAAGATTTAAAAGTAAAGTTGACCAAAAAAATTATAAGCAGAATCTATATAATATTTAACTCACGTAATCTGAATAGTTTGGATGGTCTACGAAACAAATGGGAAGCAGACCTAGAAGAAACAATTACAGAAGAAATTTACTTTTCGTCAATATAATCTATCTATCTAT
>JAPSES010000211.1:10379334-10392021 GCA_029822895.1 Maxillicosta whitleyi | reverse complement strand
CTATCTATCTATCTATCTATCTATCTATCTATCTATCTATCTATCTATCTATCTATCTATCTATCTATCTATTGTGATTCAGTTTAAAGTAGTGAATCGCCTTCATTGGTCCAAAGCCACATTGTCCAAGATTAAAGCAGATCTTGACCCTACATGTGATCGATCCAGACAGCCTCCTGCCACATTGCTGCATATGTTTTGGTCATGTTCCAATCTGTGTAACCTCTGGCAATCCATTTTTGGAATCCAATCCATTTCTCTGAAATATGTGAAACAATAGTGCACCCATCCCTGTTGACTTCATTATTTGGTATAGCTCCAGTGGATGCTCATTTCACCGGGTGTTGTGTGTGTGTGTGTGTGTGTGTGTGTGTGTGTGTGTGTGTGTGTGTGTGTGTGTGTGTATATATATATGATTGCTGTTTGTTGGCTAGGCGCCTTATTTTGTTTAAATGGAAGGATTTTTGTCAGCTCCTTATTGAATTATCTTTGCTTTGTCTTTTTGTGACTAAATATGTACAGACATCGGATATTACTCAGTAATTCCACAAAATTATTAAAAAAAAAAAAAAGACTTATGCAACTCTGGCTTCTTCTTTTTATTTTTCCAATAACTCATTTTTTCTTCCTTTTTTTTCTTCTAATTACGACACATGAACTTTATTGGAAACTGATCATTGCACCAGAGGCCTCATCCCTCTGAGTTCATGTGGAAAGCTAAACTGTTGCCTGTTGCCTCTTCCATCTCCCTCTCACTCTTTCTTTATCTCCACCCATCATTTTCCTCCAACATCTGTTGACCCATTTACGGTAAGTGTATAAGAGGGAGGGTAGTGTGTGGAAAAAGAACATAGAAAGAAATAAAAAGAACATGAGAGACAGAGAGAAAGGGAGAAAAAAAGCAGAGAGGAGACACAGAGGACTGAGTGGAACACCTCATCCACAGGAAGTGGACAGAGCCCCACAAGGCTTCATTCTTGTGCAAGCTGGCAGCGGTCGGCAGGACTGCAGTGGAAAAGGCATTGCTAATTTGATTTAAACAGGGTCCTTTATTCAACATTCCTCTACTGTGAGTGAGAAAGGTTAGCAGGCCCAGAACTTCGTTAAAAAGATTTCTATTTGCTTTCTTTCCCTTTCACCGAAGCCATTGGCTAATTTATTGTTTGTTTGTGCAATGCTAACCTGTGAGAGAAAAAGATCTATACTGGCTTGTTGGACGGATTCAGCTATTCCGTCCTGAAGCCCAATTAGATCTTCCAGGGAAAAGGGAAATGATTCTGGTGTCTCCATCATCGACCCTCACACTCTATCCTTGGTAAGGTGCCACCGGGTAAAAATTGAGGCTGAAGATTTGACAACTTTTTTCCAATGGAGAACTGAGATTGACCAAGATTTTTCCTTCGTTCTTTTTTTCTTTGCGCCAGAGACGTCACAGAGACGTCAGCAGATACGCTGACAGATCTCACTTCTTCCACAGGTCTGCATGGCTAAAAAAAAAATCTATCTAATTCGCAGGCACACACAATTAGGAAACTTAAAGGTTCAGTGTGTGATATTTCATGAGGCCTAGTGGTGAAATACAGTGGACACTAAAAACACAAACCTAAAAGAACCTCATTAGACTTATTCAGGGATTTAACTCTGGTACAAACTTAAACATAATAGGAGATGGTAATTCATGTTGACACCAGCTGCCATACATCATAAAATGTTCAGAAAATTAAGAAAACTCTGAGCTACTGTATGACATGGAGACACATTACAAATACATTCCCTCTGAAGATGTAAACAGGTCATTCTAAGGTAATAAGACCTAACTCTTACTTAATATGTCTCTATAATAATTTGCTGTCAATAACATGATGAATTCATACTGTTTCCTGTCATGCACGAGCGCTACACACAGCCTTTCTTCTCTGAGGTTCAATCAAATCGCCATGGATTTCAGACACCTTGCACGGGTGGAGTGTATAAGCCGCAACGCATAGAAGCAGATCACATGTGCTTTTGCAGAATGAGGAGGTAGAAGTAAAGAGTGTGGCAGGTGGGCACAAGAGAACTAAGGCTATTGTTTGGATCACACAAATCGGCTGTAGCATTTTACAAAGCAGGCTGAGCTAAAGTGTTGTAAGCAGTGTCACGTGCAGACCCTGATCTGAACTGTGGACGGCCACATGAAGGCAGATCAGAAAAAACATCAGCCACAGGACTAAAGCCAGCTGGTTCTTTCTACATATCTGCTTTCCTTGGTTCTTATTTCCTGTACACAAAAAAAAAACCTTAAAAATGGTTAATTTTGAACATATCTCCCTTCACATGTTGGCCTTCAAAGATTATTCAATGATTAATCTCATAAACTCTCTTCATATGTGTTTCCAATCCAGCTGACTGAGAAGCTAAAGGAGTCAAAATGTAGCCTAGGTCTGGATCAGAGTGTCCCTGAGCCCAGAGCTCGTTAGGCTAACAGGATTTTCCATTTAGTAATTCATTCTTCCTCTATATGCTATTCAACGTGAAACTTATTCAACCAAAAACAAAAACACAAACAAATTACAAGATGCTGCCAGTGCTGAAGCAAAACGTACAAGGGATTTTATGTGAGCCAGAGTGAGCTCTGTTACAGACAACAACATGTCTGGAGCCTTTGTTCTAAACTTAACTAACTTCATTACTATTCTGAGCATATAAAATGGTGAATTAAACACATACATATATCTGAACTTCTGAACAAATTCAACTAATAAGCATCAAATAATGTACTAAAAGCTGCTGTTTTTTTTTTTTTTTTTTATATCCAGATGAATAATTTAGTGTTGATCCATAAATATCCCTCATGAATAAATTGAGTTGCACCAGTGTGCAGCCGGCAGCTCTTAATGACATCCTAGTTGTAAACTTCTCTGACCACGTCCTCTCAGACCAGTGGGCCTTTTCTGTGATGCTCTTGACCCACATGACACATTCTTGGATGGAGCGTCCAAATCCTGACCCACCAGCCCTGAGGCACCCTTTTGACCTTCCTCCTGTCTGCCCTGCCAAAGAAACAAAACTCCACACAACTAGGCCACAGCACTGAAAATAAGAAACGACAACAACCAGGCTTCATTTAGGCTAAAGCAGAAGACAGGGGCCAACATATGAATGTGTATTTTTGATGCAGCGGCTCAACACGGCCCTGTCAAATCTACTGGAAGAGGCACAGGAGCCCACACAGTAACAGTAAGTATAAAGTAAGAATGGCTGCACCTCAGCCCCATTTATTCCTGACAGATTTCCTGTAAACACTTCACTCTCCAGGTGTAAAATAACACATTAACCTGCCACTCCAACAATACCGGTGGATGCCTCACATATGCTTTATTTTCAGCTACCTAGACTACATTTGTCCAGGCAATCACATGTCACTATAGCAACATTTCTATTCAAATTAATAGCAAGCATTAATAGTCTATTTTGTCCCCTGTGACACACTTGTGCCCTCGCTGGACTTGACTGCTGGATCTTCGGTGTCTAGCTCTTTGCTCGCCCCTTTTCTTCCAAGATATCAACTCCACATTTTCATTCCTTCCTGGGGGGCTTCTGGGGTGGCTGGCAGGCCGACAAGCAAAGCAGGAAGGCTAAATCCAGCTCTTGAAAGCACAACAAACTAAGCCTTCTCCAAACACAGCAGCACCACTGCTCCTCAGGGCAGAGAAACCACAAAGCAAACAGTTCTATCAGTAAAGTAAATTGCAATATTCATACAGGACAACACCATGATATACAATAAATAAACAAAAATATTGCTTATAGATATATATCCTGTACTAGTTTAGTAGGATGGTGTATGGAAGACGAAATGGAAAGGAAATAAGTTCATGTACCACACACGTCTATGTTCTTTAACTAGCACTTGAACAAACTACCTCTGTGTTTTTCTTTAACTCAGATGAATGAAAGAAAACAGACCTATTTTCCACTGAATAATGTTCTTATAGAGCTAGCCTGATTCTGAGACTGAACAGACTCACTATTTAATTCATTCACCTTTTATTTCCAATTTCACAATAAGCTGTGGATTAGTTTAAAACTATTAAGGTTGCACAACATTTCCCTGTAAAGACGAGAGGTGGAGCCATGTTGCTGCTACACTGTGACTAAATATTTGAAAGGCACTCGGTTTGGCTTAAAGATATTAGCCAGAAAACAAGAAAATAACTTTAATCATCACAAATTAAACACCAAGCCCCTCTCTAGACAGTCATTTTCAGCTGTTGCATAGTGCATTAGAAAACTAATTCAAAGGACAGGCAACTAATTATCGCATAGAAAAACAGCTATGCAAATTACAGGAAAGGCCCAAGGGGGTCGGTGAGGAGGATGAGAGTAATCGTCATCATAAGAGCTAAGAAACCTGCGGAGACAGAAGTTAAACATCCACTGTGGTAGACAATCTGTGTGTTCAATAATGCACTCACATGCAGGATGTAGTCATTTATTACCATTACTAATCAGACACAATCTGGTTTACAGGAACAGAAAGCAAGAGAATACACAAGGCAGCACCAGGTGTTCGGCACCTGTGAGGATACACAGCATCAGGAAGCAGGATGAGAACCTCAGTTAAAGCTATTATCATATTATCATTATTCATGTTTGTCACCATCCTGCATCATAAACCCCAGTCTGTCTCTCATCTTCTCCCAGGCTTTCTCCTATTCCCCCCCAAAACGGTGCCTCTGGTGTCCACCACCCCCTCCTCCGCACAGAGCCTGCTGGGATTACATAATGGTCTTTTGAAAATTTAAACCCATGACACGCTTTTCTTGGCTGAACACAGGCCGGACTTACTTGTCCTGCTCCTGAGGGTTCCAACTTTGCTCTCTCTACTGCCCTGGTCACAACACAAACTGATGACAGGTAGATCACACCGGCCTCGCCTCCCCCCTTACCTTTATCACACTCATAACAAAGGAGATTACAAAGGAGAACTGAGCAAGCTCTACAGTGGTTCTCTGCAAAAGTTATTTATATATAACAAGTAAGTTTACAATTTTTTTAAGTAGGTTATTAATTAGGCCATAACCATTTAAACATTACTATATTGGTATAACATTAAAAAAAAAAGGTCATGTTGTTAGATAGTTCCGTTGGTTAATTAATTTCTTTAGGCGTCTCCTTCAGGCATTTATACTTATCATCTTCATCTGTTAATACTCAAACCCTTTAATTTATAATATCGAATCATCAGATCCATTCACTACAGCTTTGACATAACTGCATTTTATAGTTTTCAGAAAGAACCCAGTTTTCAGTTAATTATTTAACATTTTATGTTTTACATAAGGACAAGATAGACTGGGCTGAACAAACAGCAGAGTTAATACTTAATGGAATACATATTTTAAAAGTGCAGCAATCATTTGATCTTGCCCAAAAATGCAGCTTGAATCAGTGTGAAAACATACTTAAAATTGTTTTAATAAGGACTTATGAAGTGACACCAATCACTAAATAAATAATAAGCTCACTGTAACTATTTATAAAGTTTCTATGTGAATAAGTATATTGTAAAGTGGTGCTTCTTCTTATAAAATATTATACTTCTTATAAAATATTATACCCCTCATAAAATATAAATACTGTGTTTTTTCAAATGGTATTACAGGCCTATTTCCTCATTTAGAATTTATAATAAAAACCTATTTTATGTGATATAACGCTTCTATGCCTGTCTTTGTGTTGGGAGTGTTAGAGAACACTGTTAAAGCACAGTGCAATTCATAAGAAAGGCTCTTTATTCCTTGACACGAGGGGAAAACAAAGCCTGTGTTTATAAATGCAGGCAGGCTGAAATCCTGGTGCGTGCGCATGCACCCACACCGACACCAACTGCAGGTTCTGGTAGGAACAAGGTGCTGGAAGGCAACTCTTTCATGTTGAGCAGGGGTTGTTTTCCTTGACATGTTGATGATTATCTGGACTGGGTGGTGGCTGCTTTTAGGAGACAGTTGCAGGATAAAAAAGATTGCTTCCTTGTTCATATCTGAACAATATAACTTGGGTCAACTGTCTGGTGCATGACACAGCTGATAAAAAATGAACAAGGATAACCATAACAATAAACTCTCCAGATTTTTTCAGACAAATGCTGATGCTCTCTATCTGCTGTGGGCAAGAAGGGCAAAGATAAAACTCACTGTATTTATTGTCATTTCCTTTGATAGGAGACAGGGAGACACACATTATATGATGAGCGCTTATGTTCTGCTGTCTGAAAGTGGCTGTTACTTAAGGGTTTCATCTCCTAAAAGGCTAATTGCAGCCTAAGTGGGACCTGTTTGTAAAACTGGCCTTATTACAGGCCAGAGGCAGGGGACATCATTTCAGCATTACCCACTTCCTGTATTTGTTTCCAGGGCACACTCACTGCACATGGGAATATTTCAGGACCCTACTACAGTATAGAGCCTAAGGAGATGAACGCTCTAAAGCAGCCTCCGATGTACCTGGAGACCAGAAATGACCTGAAATATTCTTTGCATTTAAGTTTGTTATATGCCTTTCAATTGTTCATTGGAATGCAGATCAAAGTTATATACAAAGGTCATATGCCCAAACAACCATTTTGTTTTTGTTTTACTCTGTCAGTATCCCTCTATGCCAGTCTGACCCAGCACCCCGGGGTACAAAGGACATCATTGTAGGGGTTACACAGCGGGGCAAAGCAGCTGCACTGGACAGTGGCTGACTTCACTGGCAATAGCCAACACCCCAACAAAGGCCACTGTGAAGCCCTATCCACATGAGTGAATAAATAAACCTCTCTCATGCATCTTTTAACCAGAAGCATCTGCAAAGTGACTTCACAAAGACCACATTTATCACAACAATAAAACTACACATGTTACTGAATATATGGTTGGTACAGGCTACAGTTTGGGATACATCTCCATAGAATTCTTTTATGATAACATAGCACTGCAGCCTTCTCACAACTTCTACAGCTCATACAAGTTTTTTAAGTACCCAAATCTGGATGAGCACAAAGCTTCTGTTCTGCAAACTACACATGATGAGCTGAAAAACTGCCAATTGAATTTAGATCCTTCCAGTAGTCTACAGCATGTTTTGGGCAGCAAATCCAATGGTTTTGGTCTCTTTCCAATACAGATTTGGTTTTTATTAAATATCTGATGTTAAGCAGCATCAGGAGACAGGAAGAAGAAATGCAACAGAGGGGTAATTTGTAATAATGGATGCAGAATCCCTCTAAAATCATTCAACAACTGGAAGCTCCACACATCATTTTTATGAAGCAGACATGTCTGTAATTATCCCACCCATTTAATGAAAACTAAAACTACAGCCTAGCAATGAGCTCTGAAATAGACATTCAAAAACAGCAGCTAAATGTAGACGCAGTAAACTCGTATACTGTATTTTTGTATATGTATTTTTCAGCTTTCCTTAATGATTTAATCAATCTGAACTTTAAAAAAAACAACAAAATAAAGATAGGCAGTTCTCTTTTCCACATAAAGGCAAGGGAAGGCTGTTGTTTTTAAGATCCTGGCATAGGTTAGAGGGAGAATCATGAGACGGGGATGTAGTCACTGTTGTTTCTGTCCCAGATAGAGACACGGAAGGAGGTTGGCCCACAGATGAGAAGGGGGAAAGAGCAGGTTGTGAAAAACAGCAGGTTTCTCCATTGCTCTGGGCGAGTCTCTAATGACTTCCAGACCAGCTCGCGCTCAGTCTCTGCGTCTAGACTGCAGCTATAGCGTTCAACCACGGCCCCCCAGCCCCTTGCCCACTCTCTACCAGGCTAGCCTACCCTCAACAAAGCAGCATGCACACACACATATAGTCACTCTGCCCCCCAGCCAACCCTGGCCCTGTGTTTACTTAGAAAACTACAGGCGTTTCAGTCTAAAAGGCTGATTACAGAGACACGCTGCTTTCATTCTCTCCCCAGGGATTCAGCCTCAAAGTATCTCAGCTCTAATGAAGACTTTGAAACTTTCCTTTACTTCGATCTGGCTTTGTCTTATGACTGCCACTTATTTTGCACCGAATTCAAAAGGAAATCACATCTACTAATGCAAGACAAACTTTGTAAATCTTCAAATTGGGCATGACAGGACTGTTTCATTGCAGATTGACCTTTTTCTGCAGGCAGATAAGACATTTCATTGTTTCTCTCGTCTTGGCAATGGTCAGCCAAACAGATCTAATAGTCTATGAATCTCAAGTCTGTCAGCTGCTTTTTTAGAGTCTGTTTGGAGGGATCAAACACAGCAGAAGCTTATTAGCATACCCTTGATATTACAAAAAAGGCATTTAAAAGCCAACATAACAGGTTTCAGGTTCATTCAAAAGCACATTTAGAAACGGTTAATTAAATAACATATCCCACACCAACAATTCATGATTTTGTAAAAATGTGCAAACTTAGAAAAATCCAGTAGGTTTAACTTTATGTATGCTGTATCTGATCACTGAAAGTCCTAAAATGCTTTACTACAGATGCTTAAAATTATGTTACACTTAGAAACCTACATCAGCAGAAAAGTATTTCCTGACCAGGTTCCAAATATCGACTTTGTACAAGTCAGATGCAGCAGAGAGTCAGACAGTCGGGTTACACAACAAGGTATCTCACAGCATCTGGACCCAAACCAGCAGACTGTTTTCAATCAGTATCTTCTGAAAACTTACAGACATCAGGCTCCTCATCAGAGCCGTCTGGACAGTCCTTTTCTCGATCACAGCGCCAGCCTTTTGAGATGCACGTCACCCCATCTTTACACACAAACTGTTTTGGGCTGCAGGTCTTTGGGGCTGAAAAGAGATAAAGAACAAAAACAAGTGAATTAATTAAAAGATTGCTGAAGAAAACAGTGTCTTTTGTGTCAGTGATCTATTCCTAAGGTCTCATTAGCAAGCATGGCCTGTTATGCTGAGAGTCAATAGTGGCCCTCACTGGCCCTAATTAGGACCCGGAAAGTTACTATTCGATGAAGGGAAAGAGAATGATACACAAAAAAGAGAAAGCACACACTCTCACAGGCCTGGAAATGCATTGAATGAGCCTGATGTACTTAAATATCCAGGTCATTGTTCTCAGTCTTGCATCAGTGCTGGAAGGAGCAAATCAAAGAACATCTTGTTCTGTGAACTGCCCCTGTATCATTTATTTCCCCTTCAACCCAAAAAGAAAGAGAACAGGGCTCCAGTCACAGCCAAACTGAGAAATACATTAAAACCCACACTAATCTGAGTCAGAACAGCACATAAACAACAACAACTCACACACATTAACACACACAGCAACAAAGCTGAGTCAACTGAGGGCATTCTGGGAGTTCTTGGAGTGTGCTGCAACAACAAACTGTTACCCTAGGACTTGTCTAACATAACATATTTTGCTAGAAAATATATAAAACGTAGTTGGCAATTGGACTGTCAAAAAATGAAAATAAATCAATATGAAGACTAGCAGATCCAACATCTACATTCTATGACCTAAACTCTGGACCACTTAGGTTACCAAGATTTCATATTATCTATAAAGTACTCCAGTGGTCCCCAACCTTTTTTGGCTCCTGACCCCATTTTAACATCACTAAAATGATTTAGTTTTTGATCATTTAATAGTTTACTATACTATGTTACAAATAAACATTAATTTTAGATGATATTTAGTCTATATAATGTATATTATTATGGACGGAAGTAGAAAAGCCAGGTTCATATTACTGCACAAAGTCACAATTTCATTTTCCTTCAGAATATGTAGAGTCAGTCCAGTTTGTATTTAATTATTACTGAACAAACATCAAATCAAATTATGAATTATGAAAGAGCTGCAGCATCTGAAACCGACCACAGTGAACATTAGACACATAAACAGTTTAACACTAAGATAGTAAGAAATATAATATTTTGTGTTCATTTCTCATTGCACATGATACACCATCAAAATGGCCACTACTATGGTGCATTTTATCTAAATCTTCAAGAGTGAGGTGAAAAAGTATTAAAAGCGGCAAAAATAACTGCGGTGTTGAAGCTGCAGAGACATCATAAACTCTGAACAGATGGTGGACAGACACACATACATTCCTGTGACCTTCAGGTGTGCAGTCTATTTATGTACTTTTAACAGTGTGATACAAACAAACTGTGAATTTCTTTACTTGTAGAATCATCTTTTAAACTGATAAACATCAAAGGTGTAATCAATGTCATAACTGAATAATTCAAGGGGGATCAAATTAACTGGAATACAATATTTTATCGAAATATGATCCAGTGGGACAAAACTGGAAGAGGCAAGACTTTGGATCCCTATACTACATGTTGACTATAATAAAATACTTCTCACCTCTAAGATTTTAGAATACCAGTCAGTGAGTTTCACTAATAGTTAATTCAATTTCTGTTAAAATACAAACAGAAGTTATGTCCTTACACTGATTTACAGTTCAAATATCCTCCGGCTGTAAAATCTGAATAAAAATGAATTGTGTTTACACTTCAAAGAACCTATAGTCACAAAAAAAGTGAGAAAACTTTGAAGTAGAGGTCTACCGATATGGGTTTTTATAAGGCTGGTGCTGATTTTTCAAAAATATGGTCAGCTGATAACTAATATCTACAACCAGAGTGTAAAATATAATTGAAACACTCAAGCAATTAGGATTTTTATGTAACCATATAAATAAAATTATTAATACACATAAACATAGTAGTCTTTTAACATTCACTGAATGTTAAGTGCTGACCACACAGGTGCCTGATCAAATATCTATTAATATTTTTACTACTGATCAAATAGCTATTGGTTTAAAAAAAAATATATATATATGAAGGCCGATACTGAAATAAATCAATACATGTCTGAAGAAACTCACACTTTTAGATTTACAGCAGCAGAGCCAAAATGTGGGTGGCATATATCATAGAAAAGAACACTAGTGCCTCAACAAAATACAAAACAAATAAACTGTTTTCATTAAATATGACTTTCGCTAAAATAACTTAGAACAAAACCAACATTGAACCCGTTGACATTTTAAAAGTACGACAGACAATCCTAGACTATAAGAGGAAATATGATGAAGTTCAAAGTTAGAGTGTTCGTCATCAGGCTGTGATTGAAGTGGTGTTTTTCAGGTCTCCTTAAGCACATTTCCTTTTCATACCTTCTGTCTTCACTGGCTTTAAATTAAATATCAGCAGTCTGCGGTTATTCTTCCACCATCTTTTCATAGCT
The DNA here is from genome assembly GCA_029822895.1 of Maxillicosta whitleyi. Taxonomy (NCBI): domain Eukaryota; kingdom Metazoa; phylum Chordata; class Actinopteri; order Perciformes; family Neosebastidae; genus Maxillicosta; species Maxillicosta whitleyi. The sequence continues at coordinate 10,380,761 of JAPSES010000211.1, read as the reverse complement.
TCGCTTCACTGAGTCAACCCACCTACCTCAGCTCTTGGACAGGAGCACTCATTTACATATTTTATGTTATTTTAAAGAGTGGGTCTGGACAAGTATCAACTCTCTCCTGTGTTTTTTCTTCTCTATGTCAGCTGCTTAGGTCAGAATTAAAAGAGCTGATTGGTAAAGGCAACCTATAGATTAGGAATGAGGGAAACAGGCTGGATGATGGGATGAAGCAGGATAAACAGGATGACAGTATTTACATTTAAAGCTAGCCTCCAACTCAAGCGGAGAACGGATTCTTGAAATGGAGCTCAACCTAAATACCATGAATTCAACCTGACATATTGCTGCACACATTCACACACTCCCCACTTATCCTCCTCTCTGCACTGCCGGGTTCAGTCAGTGTGTGCGTGTAGTTTAGTGGGTTTGTATATACAGTATGTGTGTGTAATGGGGCGTCTTTCTCTCTGAAGCTTGTGAATTATTCATGAAATTCAACCAAGCTTGTATTAAAGTGTTTCCTCTTTGCTCCTCATCCCTCTTCTTTTGTGCATATGCGCATGTTTATTTGTTTAAAAGGTATGAACACGAGTCATAGCAGAGGCAGATCGTTGTGGTGCGCCTGTCTATTGTCTGTTAGATCTTATCATGCTTTACCTCAGCGTGCCGGCAGCTCTGATTCCCAGAGACTCAACTACAAGATGCTGCTGACAGAAAATAAGGAGTAGAGGAAGTGGGTCAGGAGGTTAGCTAGCTGAAGGTGGAGACAGGCTGCAATGAGGGTGAATGTACGGCTGAAAGCAGCAGCTGTGGAGGGAGTACACAACCCCACCATTACAGGCACTCATAAAATAATTAAAGGTATAAAGTGCATCATTTCTTCATCACAATATATAAAACTGTTTAAATGGGTAAACATAATAAAATCTGAATTTTACCTGATGCCCAAGCTTCACTAATAGTCTTTCTTTATTAAAACGACATTTTGTATATGATTGATTAGTAATTAAAATACTACGAGAAGAAAACAGGTTGCATTTTTTCACTGTTAAGCAAAATTTTTCTTTAAATGAACAATCTTGATTTTGTGATTTTTCACCAATTTCAGAAACAAAATTGATTGATATAGCTATGTTAATAATGTTATGTTACTAATATTAAATTTCAGAGAAATTATTAATTCAATTCAGTGTGACAGTTTCCTTACATTTTTGGACATGAACATAGAGACTTGTATCCAGGTGTGTTGGGGGCTCACAAACTCAGTGTCTCTGCTGTCACTGAAGCGCTGCTGTCTTGGTAGATTCCCACCTCAGAACCAGCTCTAGTAGCCCCCCCCCCCGTAAGCCATGGTTTGTAATTGGCCTAAACAGTGATGGTCTTGGTCTGTGTGACCTCATCAATGCATTTACAGATGTAGGCAGTGTCTCATTCACTAA
>JAPSES010000211.1:10349443-10370384 GCA_029822895.1 Maxillicosta whitleyi | reverse complement strand
AGACCCCCACCCCCACAGTCTTATGAACTACCCACAGACCCCCCCCCCAAGTCCTAGCAATGCCCATGCTCTAAGATATCTGTTAAACTACATTTTACACCAGGTAAGTTTAGAGCAGCTGGATAAATGTGTCTAAAAGGTTCCAAATTTATAACATATTTTTCATTTTTGTGTAGTCAAGACACAAAATAAAGTGTTAAAATAAAAATGACACAGTGGTTTCACAAGCGGTTATGTTCTGTTAGGTTCTTCTGGACTCCAGGCTGGTTGTCAAGCAACTCTTTTATAATAATAACAAGACTTCAGGTGTTTGCAGCTGGAAATATCCAAAATGTATATGTCCAAAAGCTCCATTCACCCATAAGGGAACCATTACTGTTCACATTACTGTTTACACACCATGTGGTACCAGAGTGGGTTTCTCTATCACTGTAACATACTAGGTTTTTTTTATAACAAAAAAAAGAAATAGCCTAATGCTAGTGCTGCTGGTTGAATGTAAGTTTACATGTTATTAATGTTGAAAAGATGTGAATATTTTCAGAGCATAACTTTGGGTAAGGTCTGAACAATTATATTTAAAGATTTTATTTTTATATGCAGTATTTACTAAACCAGACAAGTAATGGAATATTGTTTTGTTAAAGCTCTTACATGGTGGTACTCTGGCACTTTTGTTACTATGAAATACATCCATGTCATTTACACATTGTTATATGTGAATAAAATGGCAAAATAATTTACTATGTTTGTGTCTGAAGGTGTATGTTTGCAGCTTCACCAGGTTTTTGGACTGAATTGTGTAACTGATTGTAGTAGTCCAATATTTTGTCTTAAATTATAAATGAGTCAACATACAAAGAATTTTAACATTATTAAGGAACACTTTTCTTAGATGAATTTGTATTTCTTTAGGTGAACGAGAAATACCGCAATATTATTGTTATCACAATGCTGTACATCCATAGTACATATCGCAAGTTTTGCCAATAACGTGCATCTTAAATATCAATATGACAATGATCATAAGACATTAAATAAACAAGTCCATGAAGTCATGAATGAAGTGAAATCAATAACTTTTACTTGGTTTCTAACAATTTACTTTTATTGTAATAAAAATAGAGGATATTATATTATCACTGATGTTACAATAGCAATTTTAACCCTTAAACACCTAGACATATTCTTCTATTATTACTTTATCATTTTACCTTCAACATTTTCCAGTGAGGATCAGACATTTTCTTCAATTTTTTACTAAGTAGATATTGATATAAGCTTAGAGTATGTTCAAAGATGATTATATAAGATTATTATTTGAGGCACCGTTGTTTGTCCAATTATTTGGTTTTTATTAATGACGTTCACAACATTCATTTGGGTTATATCTGATGCCAATGAACAGCTAAGAAATTGCATTTTACCTGTATTATTTACATGTATTAATAGTATTAGTGGATCAACAGTTATTACACATCATATATGACTAGATGCCTTTGGCCACCATTGGCTGTTCAGATCACTGAGGGTTAAAGGTTAAAACAATTGTGAGGTAATGAAGCCATAATGTAAATACTGCATATTTAATTCATGTTCATGATATTCCCATGCAGGCTTCCTCTCATCTTGCTTTGCTGGAGCCTCCTGAGACTGACTCCTATCTCCCATCCTTAAATAGCTCCATCTAGATAGCATATCTCAATCAGTGGGTCACAACTCTAAAGTGGGTCACAAGACTGTTATGATGTGCTTGTCCACAAAGATCCAGGGTACGTTAAATATGATGAATAAGATGTCAGAACTGAAACGGCATGTGTGCAGTAATCTGTATGGATATTATTAATTTCCGTTATGACAGTAACACGGGGAGTTGAAAGCATTTTCCCAATCTCCGTTTGCAGTAGAAAAAAAAAAAAAGAGCAGTTAAGATTCAAAATACATTATCTTAATTAAAAAAGAAGACAAATGTAGAGCATCGCACAGTGTGAATAAGCAGCGTCTTATTTAATCCACAATGTTATTTCTGTTCAGTGGTTATTGTCTAAGGATGTACTGTCTAATATGGTGACCGTACAGAAATTACAGCATAGTAATGATAATAATCTGAATTTTAGAAGCCATCTGAGCTGTTTTTTCCACATAGGTGCTGACAAAAGCACCCAATATAATCAATAATGCAGTCACAGCTGATTTTTTTTTTTTTTTAACCATACATTTAAAGCTGCAAAAGCTGAAGTTCAGAGTAGTATATACACTTTCCTGTTACAGCTCTTTCCTCTTAGTGCTAAATATAAATAGAGATGACCTGATGCTGTTTCATATCAGTGAGCTATGGAACAGAGCAGCGGAGTCACATCTGACTGAATCTCATCAGCAGATCCCACTGGTCTGCAAGCACAACACCTCCAACAGTACCAAATCTGAGTCACAAATAAAGAAAAATTAACAGTGCTAGTTGGCTATAGTTTAACAGATACAGTATGGGGTGGAAATCTGTGAATTACTAACAGAATGAGTTTTACTCAACAGGAATGGCATGCTTTAAGCTCCAGTTCTACCTTAAAAACATGGTCCATTCACTTTTCAGATTCTTTCTTGTGCAACACTTATTAGTCCTTTATATAAACATGCACAAATGGGTGCATATGTACAGTATATACAGTCGTGGAAAAAATTATTAGACCACCCTTGTTTTCTTATTCTTCAAATATAATGATAACAACAAAAATAGCTCATAAGAGATTAATTTAAGAGCTGATATTTTATTCATTTTTTATGTTTTTTTTTTTGTTTTTTCATAATAGCCAAAATCACTTCAGTTCTTACATTAATAGCTATGGCATTGTACTGATAAAAACAGTGCTTTTAGACATTCTATGTTTTTTTGCAGTCTGTTTTAGTCACATGATACACACAGAGGTTAGTACTTGATTGCATTTTGATGAGTTTTGATGGTCTAATCATTATAACATTTTGTTATACAATTACTCAACCTGCATTTTTTTTGTGTTTTGCAATTCATTTTATCTAAGTATTAACGCATTTGATATAATTTCCAAAAAAATTACCTATAAAATAGCCAATGGTTAGTCAAATCTATTTTCTCCACAGCCTGAAAAATCCACAGAATTGACTATAATAGATTTCCTCCCAGACCACTTGAATTACAAAACATTAGATGACCCAATGATACCACAAAACTATGAAGCACCGCAGCTTTAAGCAGCATTATTGTTAAGCACTGATGTCAAACACACGCAGAGCGGTGTTTAAACAGTCTTCATCTGTTATTTAGATTACCGCTTTTTTATCTCTGCTTTCACATGTTGAGAACCAAACAAATGTACTCTGAAGTCCATATACTGCCCGCAGCTGTCATTAAACCGTGAGGTGGTAACCTAACCTTTTGGCCGTGTGGATGTTGCTGTGACGGCAGTGTCACCCTCACAGCAGCCAAATGCTAGGACAGTTTTTAGTCCTCTAACAAATGTTACATCAGGGAACATCCACAGTGGAGAGAGTCAAGAGGGTGAGAATTGCTGGATGGTGAGTTAATTAAGAAGCAGCCTTTATAACCATAGATGCGACATTAAGGAAGCGGCGAAGGCAGAAAAATGTCAATATGAGCAAAGATGAAGTGAGACAGTCAGCATTTCAGTGGTGTTAAAATGTTCATCTGGATGTCTGCGTTAAGAATATTAAAATGATTAACAGCCACCTGCGACCAAAACACTGGATCCACTAATCCCATCAATACATGGGAATAATTCAAGTATGAATTGATGTAATGACTCAACAAAAAAAAAAAAAAAAACATGTAATTTGATAATAGCGGTGGTTGTAGATACTCGTTATTATGTTCAGTTAATTTTGTTGAAAATGTCACTTTTATTTCAGTTTACTCTCTTCTAACATATTACTCTATGAATTTAGTTAACTTTTATAAACATCTGCATGGTCTGTAAATTAAATATAGGAAAATACTTGCTTTTAACTGAAAAATGCAGAGGGTGAAGTAATAAATACTGAGAAATTACACAGAAAAAGCGAGAAAACTTCAGTTGGAAGTCACCACACTAAACAGTTTTGGGTGTTCGATGGTTAAAAAATGCTTTGGCTGTCTTCACTGATCCCGGGTAGACTGCTCCATTTTTATTTCAAAGCGGACATGTTTACCGCTTTAAAACTTCAGGAAAACTCCTGTCCATTTCTGAAGGTCCAGTGATCTCTTTGTTGGAATGACATTACTTTCATACAGTGAAAGGATGTGAATTCTTTCATTAGGGCATTTTCCTCTGGGCCCCCAATTAGTAGCATTTTCTGAACAATTTGAGACTGTTCATAGAGGTCTCCCCAGGGAAACAAGACCCAATTAAACTCTGGGTGTGTTTGGTGGCCCTGGTGCTTTTGCTCTTGCAACACCACCAAGATACTGAGAGAAAATCTTTAGAAGCTGAGAAAATTAAAAACAAAGTTCTAGCAAGAATTAATGAATTTTAACCAGTAGCATGTGTGGTTCAAAGAGGTTTCTTTCAGAGAGGTAATCAAAAAGCTAGAAAAAGTATTTTAAACTGCTTGAAAAGGAGGATCAAATGCAGCAGCTTAGAAAAAAAAAACAAAAAACAGACATAGTCATAAGATGGTGGATGATAATGACAATTTCCTGTTATTTTTGGAGATGCAAATACACATGGGGAAGTGATCTTTAAATGATTATGTATTGTGTGTAATTTTATTGTATGTACTACTTTTGTATGTGAGGATAATATGTCGGTATGATTCTACTGGTGCTTCACTGTTGTCTTTTATCTTTTTGATTTTTTCTCTTTATTGATTTATCTTGTCTCTTAGATGTCTTAACTCACTCTTTTTAATAAATGTGCTGTAATTTAGTATTTTTTTTAGGGTATCTATTGCCATCAGGCCGGGGACTGCAGCAGGATATTAGCCACGTTAGCCCTTTTTACTATTATTGATACAGTTAATTAATTTGGATTGTCCACAATACAATAAACTAAAAAACTAAACTAGAGTTAATTATGGGTGTAAATATCCACCCTTAACTTATAACCACATTATATATAACCATTATGCCATCTGTAAACACATCTATTTCCTGGACATGTTCTGTCAAGCACAGCAGCCTCTGCATCACAGTGGGTTTTCACTCCAGCTAAGGTTTGGCCGTCTCATCTGTGGGAAGGCTGACTCATCAAATCACAGTTTTAAGACACGGAGGAGGGAGAATTCTCTAAAACAATAACTGTGCATCAAGTTTGTTTTATGGAAAGATTTCTCCGTTATTATAGCAGACTACCAAGGCTATCTTCGAGGTTGTAATTCAAGTGGATCGAGCTCCCTAAGAACCTCAAAGAACGCGAATGCCAAGTGCAGAGAGATGACTTCAAAGGGAAAACCTTCTTTGGGTGAATCTGGATGCACCCCCACTAAATGAATTCAGTGAAATTAAAGAAATGTAAAACGTGCAACCATAGCTTTCTTTGCAGCTGGCATCCATTATTGGATTTTTTACATTCTTAACACATGGAGATGTCTGACCTGAAGTACTTTAGCAAAAATAAACACAGTGATTTTTCATTCCACAGCGAAACTCCTCTGATAACGCCCTTTTCCTTTCACACCAAACAGAACTATGTGTGAATGGGACTGTAAAGCTTAATAGTTTCCAGAAGTTGTTCCAAGCTGTGTCTGTGTGTGCGTGCGTGTGTGTGTATTCACAAGGTCGTAGCAGGAGCTCTGTTGAAGTCCTCACAGTTTGATCACAATACGACTGTTGGCATTGAGGAGTGGTTGTTGCTACAGCTCAGGTGATAAAGTGAAGAATCAGACTGATGCACAACTCTGTCGCAGTGCTTTACTGTCTGCACCAAAAACACCTCTGAACTTACTGATCAGGAGGAAAAAAATGACGGATAGAATTACTATGCATGCATGGATGGATTGGTTTGGGGTGTTAAATCAGAAAAAAACATGAGAAGTAAACAAGACAGAAAGTCCCTGGAGCTGCAAAATATGACACTGTGATTTGATTTTGTGTGTGTGTGTGTGTGGGGGGGGGGGGGTGAAAAAGCAGGACTGCTGTCACCACTCACTAAAAACTGTTGAATGTGAGCTGTTTTTTTTTTTTTTTTTTTAAAGCCCAGACATCCCTTTTTCATGTACATTAGAGAGGATGAGGCTGAAGGGATGACATCTTTACAGACATGTCATCAATGAACCTCTGTCAATGCAGCAATGATCAACCTACAGTTGTGCTGATCTGAGACCTGCCTCACATCAGGTTCTGTCTGAATCTGTACTTGTAAATAAGTGCTTTAAGAAGACTCCGGGCCTGTGCTACGGTTTGATCACTGAATGTCGGTGTTAATGTGTCAGATCTAGTGTATCCGGAGGGGACATTGCAACCTTCACATGTGGCACAGACAGACAGAAACAAAAGACTGCTTTAATTGTCTCGACTAGATTGCATCTCTTCCACGTTGCTTTTACTCTGATAATCTGTGTTCATTCCCTTCAAGGTAAAGTGTAGCCTTCTCACAATAAAAGCCGCGCGTCTACAGTTACATAGTAGGTGCATAGTTTTATGGATTTTACACAATGATCCTTAAATGTGCTCTGCTTACCATCAACAGCCTTTACTGGTGGGACTACTTCCAAACTGTGCAACAATCCAAAGAGAAGCAATCCTGTTGCCAACATGTTGGCCGTGGTGTGCAGCAACACTGTAGCCTATCTTGAAAGAATATTAGTCATCAATTGCCTCTTGGTCCTGTCAGGCTGGAGGTTGCAGACAGGCGACGACGTGTAACCGTGCCCAGGCGGTGATGCTCCTCACTGGAAAACCGCTTTCTGTGTGCGCAACGAAGCCGACAGAGCCGCCGCCGTCTGCCCACTCACACGAGGGTTTTTTTTTTTTTTTTTTTTTTTGCAGACTGTCAAGGCAAAGAAGAAGAAGAAGGGAGAGGAAAAAAAAAAAAAAAAAAGGGAGCAAAGAGCCGAGGCTTTTCCCAGCCCTGGGGTTACTTAGGGGCTCCTTGGATGCATGGACAGCCCTGCCACAAAGGCTAGCAGGCAGGCTGGACTGAGCATCAAGCTAGCCCGGCTTCCAGTCGAGATGAAGCAGAGCAGGCGCCTCTAATCATGCAGTGGTCCGTCTTTTGTTCTGCCTGCCCCGGTGAAGAAGCCACAGAAGGGAAGAAAGAACAGGATCAGATGTTACTCTCCTCCCCACTGCCTCTGCTGCTGGCTACAGATTGAGCCTGAAGCCCGGAGCCCAGTCAGTCAGCGGTCTGAGTGACGTCGGCATCAGCAGTGCCTCCGGCTGCACCCCCTCCCCTCCCCCTTCACCCTCCACCCCCTCCCACCAACACCACCACCCGACACCCCATCATCCATTTCCATTAAATCACACGCACAGTCATGCAAACTTACCAGAGCCCCCCCAGTCTATTGTAGATCCGATTAAAACATTTAGGATGTTTATTATTTATTCTAGTCTTTTGTGTTATGCAAAATCTATATCAGAATACTTGAAATATAGCTTTTATAATTTGATACACTGCTTTAATATGCACATTTATTCTTTTTTGGGGTGTATTTTTGTTGTTTAATTTGAACCCAGCAATGAATTTTTGTCCTTTACATGAGGATAACAGTTAGCTTTACTTAATAACAATTAAAAAAAATGTAAATACATATAAAATAATAATAATAATAATAAAACATAAAACGCTGTCTACTGCAAAGGGCATTTTATAAAATAATACAAAATAAAACTGTCATATCATGTTGTTTCTAGTCAAGGTCATTATTTAATGCAAAAAAAAGTCAAAACTTTTATTTTTATGAGTCCCTGGAGGAAACACCTGCTCTCTGAGCCACTGTATCAAAATCTCATTTTGATGTACACTGTAAATCGAAATGCCAAATAAAGCCTATGTGTCTATGTATTTTAAGCAATCTCCTCTGGAATTTTAAGGCAACAATAATGATAATAATAGACTATAATTAAAGACATCTTGTAACCTACATAATCCACATAGCTGCTTAATTTAGCCAAGAGGCTTTACCAAACTGTTTGAGTAAAGAACAATGGGAACTAAAGCACCGATTTTATTCAGCTCACATTTCTTCCAAGGTTGAATATTTGCCTTCTCTCTAAATAAAATAACATTGCCTACAGATGTTTTAACACTGCACATGAAGTAGATCCGCTTTATTCAAGGAGACCTAAACTCTTTTTTCTTTTTTTATTCAGGGGAACCATAAATGCAAAAAGCTACTGAACTCAGAAGGCAAACAAGAATTAAAGTTATGGATATAATAGACCTACTGGTAAAAATAGAAACATTATACTGAATAAAGTGTACCAGTTTCACCTTCTATTTCACCTGTAAATGTCAATGATTATAACAACTGCCAATAACAGCTCCAATGTTCATATTTGCCTGTGTTTATTCAACTGGTGTTTCCATATAATTTTTGGTTTTTATTTGCAAAGAACCCATTAGTGCATCACATTAACATCAACATTTGGTGGATCTTCTAGAATAGAACAACCTTTGGGAAATGTAATTGGACACAGCTATTGTTTAATGTCAAGTCAAGCTGTATAATGTCATCCTAACACACTTCTCTCTAGTGCTTTTATGGCTGATTCATGGGAATAAAGGCCCATTCTACTGCATGTCTAGTAAATTATGTCAAAAATGCAGTCATCAGGCTTGGTAGGGATTCTAATTTACACGTAAACCTGAGCAGAAATGCATCTATTTAACCCTTACAAACTGTTCATTTATTTAAACCTTCACGTTTTTTTTCCTCACTGTCTATTCTATTCTATTCTATTCTATTCTATTTGGTTAAGTCAAATTTGACCCAGACCAATAATTCCCTCATAGTGTCTATACCGAATTTTTTAACTACAGATGTATTTCAAATGTTCTAAACAGACTATCCCACATCAATAAATATATGTAATAAATAAACATAATGTTTGAGAGAGCAGGAATAGCATTTTTTTTAAAAAGTTGTACAACGCTCAAAAAAACATCTACTATCACACAGTATCATGTCCTGTTTTACAAAACACATAAAAACATAAAAGACATTATGATTTATATATAAAACTGACCTGAACCAACCTCAGTGTCCAAAAATCTGTAGCACCTGTATAAAAGTATAACATTTTAAAATATTATCATTTTTGTGTATTTTGGCAAAATTTAGGAAAACTCGGTACACGGTATTTTATTTATTTTTATTTTACTACAGTTAAATGTCAAAACAGGTCAAATTTGCAAATTTGACCCGACTGGTATGTAATGGTTAAACTAAACTAAAGTGTTTTTGAGGTGTAGCCACCAGATACTTCACTTCACATTTTAGATGGAAAAACTCATTGAATAATATGTCTTATTTTTCAAGAAAATGTCAAAAAAAAAAAAAAACAGTCAATACTTTATTAGATTTATATTCCAAATATTATTCCCAGATTGATCCTTGAGGAGTTTTATTATGAAAAACAAAATGCACCATTACTCCTTTAGATGCACTGAAAAATAGAGACAAAGCTAATGGTGCTTGATTTATATTCCACACATAATTTACTTTTGTCTCTACTGACAAGACAAGAACACTTGTCAACACTTCATCAACTTAAAATTTGAGTAGCTCAATTTAGAGTCATTGTGTTTTTGTTTTTTTGTAAGCAACCTGGAATTGATTTTTTTTTTCTATTTAATCATTGCAATCTTACCATGACCCCAAAAGTGACATTTCATGCGTGAAATGCTGCGCAGCACTGACATCTAGTGGGTCTACAGTAACAGTGTGAAATTCAGAGAACAAAAGATCCTTTGTTGTAGGAAAAAAAAAAAAAAAGTCATTATTTAACATACTGTAACAGTGACTGGCTTTATGTTATCTTATCTGTCTCGTTCTGCTTGCATTAGAGATTCTACACAGTGTCATTGTCACATATGGAAAAAACCTCAAAAATCCTTTTCATGGCTTTTTAAAAAAATCTATATTTACTGAAACATATGAAGAGCCATGAGGCAGACAACATAAAAACAGCAGTTTTTGGTTTCCTTTTAGAACATTTATCTCCCCTCTTCAGTCTTCATCCTATTTTATATAAGCTGGGGTGTTTTGGCATGATCAGAGGGGCTTGATTTAGAGGTTTGAGCGTGGGTTACATAGCAACAGTCACACAACTCACATTCTTAACCTATCAAATGTTGACGTGCTGTCCAAAAATGTCCCCTTGCTTAAACTGTTTGTGCAGTCTAACCTAACTCAAAGCAGACACGCAAAGAAGGAAACGGGACGGGAATGACACAGAGGGAAAGACTTTCAAAATAAACTGCACAAAAGAAACACACACACTAACCACAGGCATGCACATATGTTATACACACACTAGAGTTTTACATAATTCATCAGCAGTGTGCCTCAGGGTGGCACTGTTTTTGCAAAGTTAGTGAAAAGTTTGGCTGGAAGAGGCAGTAGACAGGAGGTTTGTGTTTTATTCTAGACTTAGACTCTATATTGAACATGTGGTGTGTTAAATCTGCCCTATTCATCTATCATACAGTCACTGAGAAGAAATAACAGCAATACTGAAGCTATTTCACAGTAGGTTTTCATTTTAATTCACCTTAAAAATGACTTGTAAGAGCAAAAAATGGTGATTGGTAGCAAGTGTAAACACAAAATACATATTAAAAGCTAATATAGAAGATATTAAGTCAACAATAATGCATTTTCCCCCAAAAAATATTTCTTATTTCTTTGTCTTGTGTAAAAAGTGCAATACAACACAGTGGTGACTCTTAACATCTACCAGCAGGTGGCAGCAAAACACAGTTATGATGATGAACAGTTCAGTTTCCCTCTATACAGATTTTTATTTATTTATTTCATTTTCCCACTCAACTCAATCAAACACCAACAAATATGCCATAACCACTTTGTTCTCTTCATTTACTAATACAACAAGTAATGAAAATGAGTATAAGAGAGAAAAGTAATGATATAAGAGGCTAGTTTATGAACACTATCATTATTCAGTGTCTTAGAATCTAATAATAACGTTTTTATCTCTGTTTTTTCTAACAAGTCAGGCATGAATGTGTGTGTTGTCTGCGTTCATGTGTGACACCCATAGAGACAGAGGGATCAGCTCTAATGGCTCAAAGTGATATCTGACCCTCCACCCATTAGTGAATGACTCACTGGTACACTGTGTATACACATCTTTCATTTTTCTGACATTTTATGCTGCATTAATACCTCACCTAATTCATCTCTAAGCATTTTTCTTTCCCGCTGTACCTCAGGTTTATCGATCTGGTTTATTTACTGATCTCGTCAGCATTGTGTTAGAGCATCACACTCTCTCTGGCTGTTGAGTGACTCATATATTATCCTGAATTTTGAGAGACTAGTACACAGTTCAGAACATAATATTCTCCATGATAAAATAAGAGCTACACTGTAATAACCTAAGTTTATTAATAAATTAGTTTATTGCTATCTGATTACTGATTCTGTCTTTTTGGTCACCTTTTTTATTCACTGTGCTCCTATTGTTCTTATTTTGAGGTGTGACATTGCTTTTTTTATTGCACTCTCTTTGTTTTTCTCCTTTTGTATTTATTGAATTGTTATTTTCTCACTTAACCAGCTGAAATATTTTTAAAAAAATCATTTTCCCAAGAATGTTATGACAATATATTAAGATAAAACAAGCAAATAACTTTCATACTTTACAAATAAATAGATAAATAAATACAATGTGTAATTATATACAATAAAAAATTATAGAACATGTTCAATCTAATATAGTTCATATATTTGTCCTGTTTTTTTTTTTTTTCACTTCATCATCTGTTTGGTTGCAGTACCTTTTGAGTTTCCTGTCTTGTGTTTTACACTTGTGGGTCATATACATAATGTTATCACCATATTATTATTATTACTGTTATTCATTTCACTCAAAAGTCTTTAACTCATAAAGATCCAGTGCTACTTTTGTGGTAGTTCCCGTATAATTTTTTTTTCTCTCTAAATCTACACTTTCTGAAGTGATTTATCACAATTTATTGTCATTTTACTCTCATTTACTTGCATTATTTCAGTGAAAATTATGTATTTTCCTATATTTAATTTTCCTGATCATGTAGATGTTCATAAAAGCTCAGATTAAAGTTGAAGATTCCATCAAAAACAGTCGAAACTGAAGAAAAAGTGACTCTTTTGGCGAAAGCTCTCATTAACTGAACATGTCCGTCCACCGTTATTGATCCAAGTCCACAAGTTTTATTCAATGTTGTAGAAGATGACAGTGTTTCCATGGTAACTACAGAGCCTCTGAACATCCAAATAGATCATATTCTGATTACCATGAAAAAACAACAAACTGCATTTTACACCAATTATTTAGATGCATTGATATGGTTAATGGATCAGAAGTTATTAAATACTTATAGTTATTATTATTAGTGGATGTTTGGGTCTTAATGGGTTAAATATGATGAGAAGTGAAGGCAGAAAAGGATTGTAAAAGCTGAAATATAATGCTTCAAGATGACTATTTTTGAACAGAGCTTGCATGAGTAAGAGATCTGCCACCAGATGTTGCTTCTAGGTGGTAGAATATTTTCAAAGTAAAATTCCCTTCATATAATAGTGCGTAATAGCTGTTGATGTCACGCAAGAGGAAATAACAGCCACTAAATATTAAAGCAATATTTCAGTGAGCAAATGTGTTATGTTTATGGAGCACTCCAGCATGTTTTATGCCTTCCACTCCTCACAAAAATACATCCTTCAAAAAATCTGACACCGGCTAAGTCACCACTCTGGTTTCATGATTGATTTTCACGTCACAGGATGGAAAACTATTGGTCACGAATGTCAGAGAGCTGTTGGTACTTCTGCTAAAGACCTCTCCTGCTCTGCTGGTGAGTTTTCCAGGATGGTTTTATTGTTGGAGTAAGTGAAAACACCATTCATCTGGTTTGTGTCATGACTGGAGCAAGTATTTCATGCGTCATTCTTTCATCCACTGCGAAGGCCCATGATGCACCTCCACCCAGTTTGCTGCAGCTGTGATGGAAGCCAGACTATAAGTCCAGAGAGGAGACACAGATTAGTGCTGGTTCTCACACTGCTTTACTGTTCATGTGAGGCAAATGATACTTAAGACACTTGGAAGTTGCAACGTATCATCTTTTGAGGTGACCACAGAATATAAAACCCCCTCTACTGTCTGCACACACATACACAAACCTCTAAATTGCATCGTGATTTGGCCCTACATCATCAGTCATCTACTACACGCCCGTTTTCCCTCCCTTCGCTGGTGCGCTCGTCCTCCCCTCCCGTGCCTCAGAGCCAGATGAATTACCTCATCAATCAGTTCCCAGAATCACGTCCTGTGTGTGTCCCACCAATGCAGCGTCTCCATTCAGTAGGAAAGTACTGTGGGGGTACTCTCTGCAGCAATTTTATAAATATAATTATAACTATGATGATAAAGAAAGGGAAAGGAAAGGAAAGGAAAGGAAAGGAAAGGAAAAAGACATGTTTTAAATTAATAATGACTGTATCACCTTACTTCTTTTCTGCTCATTTGGCTGTAGCTACCCAATCTTCCCTTGCACATAAGCCTCCTTAAAGCTGTTTGAGAAAATTGCTTTATCAAAAATAACCAGAGGACCTTTGATGCTTTGAAACATCTTGGATATGTCAGTGACTCATTACTGCTGCTGAAAAACAAACAAAAAAAAAAGACTTCTAAAACCGAATAAATAAAACATCATGAAAGAAATGTGTAAATTCATACATTTAGATTTTGTGGTAAACTTCAGAAACGCATATTTTCCAAGAGTATTTCATGTTTTTTAAGTGGAATATCTGATTTTTAAAAATTAGTCTGCAATTAATTTTTACTATTAAAAGTTTAGTATATGGAATCTATCCGAAGTAGTTTAAAGTACTAAAGAAAGTGTTACAAAGTCGAAGTCTAGTAGTGTTTTTGTTTAGAGTTATAGAAGAGAAGAGAAGTTTACTGCCGTATGTTACAAGAATCCTTAAAATCACATGAACATGAAAAAGAACCTTTTTACATTCATGGTTGCATTGACTAATATAGTAATGACCACAGCTGTTTTAAAAGTTAATAAAGTTTTCAGATACAGATGGTTGTACTTGACATTTTGCCTCTAAAATGTAATAAAATGAGTATAAAGTAACATAAAATGCAAATTAATTAAAATTTGTACTTGGTGCAGTGTACAAGCAAGAGGTTGCAGCTGCTTTCCAGGAAAGCGGGACTGACACTTTTTTTTTTTTTTTTTTACTTTTCACCGGATTTTTCTTCTTTTTAATCTACATGATGTAAGAATAGACGATCAAACATGGCAGCTCTGGAGTTCAAAGACCTCGACCCCACCTTTAGGTCTTCTAAACTCACAAAGAAACCGTACAACATTGTGTAGTCTCTGTAGTTTTTCCCTCCTCGAAAGGAACAATTATGGAGCAGGCAATGCTGATAACACCTAAGGAATTTGAGGCATGCACAAACAGCCCTTCCCCCATCCGCCTGGCTCTCTCCCCTTCCCCCTGCCCTCGACTCCTTTCCTTTCCTCCTACTCCATCACCAGGCCACTTTCTGCCTCTTTACTCTCAAATCTGTTGCTCAAATTACTTCCAGCTGCAACACAGTGTTAATAGCCCACTCAAAAAAATCTCAGGACTAATTTCTAAGAAGAAGAAAAGCGTAAAATTTGAAACAAATTACATTTTCTACTGTTGAACTTTTTCCAAATTGTCGAGACCCTGAATGCATCAAATCACAATCTGACATACATAACATTTAGATTTGACATATTTATTTTTATTTTTGACCAAGTCCTCTAAACTATCATTTCACTTTTTCCCATTGAGTCACAATGAATTGCTATAGAACATTATTTTTGCTACTACGGTAATTTTTAAGAGATGCCTTTCAGACCCATGTAAGGTTGAGATGTGGGATGTTTGCTAGTCTTGTAAACTCAAGACTTTGTTAAAAGCAACAAAAGAAGAAATAAATAATAAATTCTTTCACATTGCATGTAAATATAAACCACTATTTGCCATTAATTTGTTTATTTGTCTTAAGGCTTCAACACCAAAACATCTCAAACTTCCTCTTTCACACTCTTCATCAAAAACACATTCCAGCCAGAGAAGAACGCTTGACTGATTGTGTCAGTGTGTGTGTGTGTGTGTGTGTGTGTGTGTGTGTGTGGTCTGTTCAACTGACATGTGAAGTTATACAATGTGAGAAAACACATTCACCCATCTCTTTGTCTGTGCTACTCAGTGCATACAATCTCGCTGCTTTTATTTACTACATCTGGTGAATAAATAGAGTCGTTGTATTCTTCTGTTGGTTGTTCTGTTTTGGGTTAAATGCAAAGCAACAAGTGTGCTCAATAAAGTATCTTACGTGTATATAATTAAAGCTGCACTAATTGTCATTTTTAACTGCTTAAGTATATGTTTCATGTGAGGTGTTGACTATTATGTACTATTCACCAACTAGCCTATTTTTAAACATCTGATTTATACCATTACATTAAACTTAATTTACCAGACATTTTTGTGTGAAACTTGCTTTTTAAAAAATAGGAATTACATAATAGGCCTATTGCTGATATTATAAACCAGGCAAATGTAGACTTAAAGCATTTTTTGTGCCTATATGGACGCCTTATGTCTCATGGTGACTAAGAATAAACTACTTAGCTTAAGCTACACATAGTTTCAGACACTTGATGCAGTTTCTTCTGCAAACCTGGTGTCAGATGTGCAGAGCGAGGCGAGTCAAAAGTACACAGGAAAGTGTAACGGCAGTTTGTGCTTTCTGCTTTAAACATTAATGACTGTGTGCTTCCTATCTCCCCTTGACTCTAAAATATAGACTTTTCAAACGGATCCTTCTCCTTTTTCATCTCTCTCCTCATTTAGAATGTACATTTAACTGCAGCATGCTATTTTCTTCCCTCCATTTGACATTCTGACCTTGAACCCCACAATGACAGTCTCAATGACCGAGCCCCTTACTCACACATGAACTCCCTGAACCTTTCCTCACCCCTTCATATCCACTTTCCTCCACGGACTCACACACTCACACAGGACTCCTCTTCCTCCCAAACAACAGCTCACTCTGATGACAGAGGTTCACCCCCGCAGCTCTGGGTGTGGGGGTGTGGGTGTACTGGTTGTGAATGCAGGCCAAAGGTGGTATTTCCTCAACATGTTCCGTTGCCCCTTACATAGGTTGCATGTGAGCAGTAAATGTAGCTTTAATATTGTATTTTATTCTTAAGTTACCACAACAGTGCTAATCAGATTTACCGTACCATTAGTTTTATGGATTGACCTTTGACCTGGATGATCAACCATACAGCGAACATGCACATACAGCATAAGTGGACACTGGTGTCCACACATCCCGCTTAGCTACCTCAGAGGTAATAAGTATAGATTCACAGGCCAGAACACTTGGAATGGAGGGGGCTGGGTTACTAAGCAACGAGCCTGTTGATGCCTAAACAATGTTCACGTCGTCAAAGTGGCTGGTTGTGCCAGACTGAGGTTCTGCTGAGTGCAACAATGTCACTGGTGTGTTCCTAAAAGCAGACAGAGGAATGGCCCTCAGACGGGCTTCTTCTCTGAATGAAACTCAAAACTACTTAGCTTGCTAATTGGATGAAATATAACTCAGACATGATCTTCTTTTTCATTTCATTGCTTGTTTAGAATCAGGACAGGCAGTGGATAGCTTGAGATTGCTCACCTTGGAACCGGGTAGCAACAAGTTAAACGGGTAGTAAAGGAATTCTTATAAGAATAACCTTTTTTTTTTATATTCCCGTTGAAGACTATGAATCTGTGTTGTTGTACATACTTTATTTGCATCTGTTTTTAAGTAAAACCAATTACAACCAAACTGCAAATGCTGAACAGTAATTGTAACCATTGGCAACGTCTATAGCTCAGCTCCCTCATTTGAATAACAAGCAAATATATTCTGAGGGGAAGTCAGCGCTGCCCACCAGATGTATACAAATCAAAGTGCAGAGTCTGCCTTCCTCCAACTAGCATTTTATCCGCTTGTACAAAGGTTGTTTTCGCTGTTACCTCTGTGCCTGTGGTGTTAATGTAAGAATATGCAGGTTGGAAAAAGTATGACATGTATTTTTTCTGCAGGGGCTTTTTCAGACACCACCAAACAGCCTAAACTTTCATTTCATCATTCTATGTCGGCTTGGTTATAATCAAATATGCTATTCATAGTGAATGACCATGACACGCAGTTGGTGAGAGCGGATTATAAATTGCATAATTGCTGTAACCCAGGAGATAAGGGAAACAGCTAAGTGTAATTAATATGGAGTGCTTTAGTGTAAGGTACTATGGTACTGCATTTCAGGCACCAAGTTTCAGTGGTCATCAGTGTTTGGATGTATCTCTCGGGCAATCTCTCGCAATAGGAGAAAGTGAAAAGACATTTAAATATAGCAGAAGTGGATAAGAAGCCAAAGGCACTGACGAAGCAGCCATGGCTAAGACGTGAAAGGTAACTTTAGGACACCACTCTTTCTCACTTGGATGGCAAATGTTTAGGTTTAGTATCGTGTGTGTGTGTGTGTGTGTGTGTGTGTGTGTGTGTGTGTGTGTCAGTTTATCTCAGCCTTCTGCATTACACCATAACTGATCCACATTAATGGACGTGACTCAAACATCACCCGGGTATTTGTTTCAGATCATTAATCATTGTAAAGGTCTCTACTTTCCTGTTGGTTTCATCCAATCATCAAACTCTTTCCTTTTGTTTCATTTGGTGTCTATTTTTTGTAACAAATCTGGGCAAAAATAATTTGCCATGCTAATATAAAATGTCTTTAATGATGGCAACATTTCGATATAACAGAAATAGAACACAAGGGTAAAATTCTTTTATTATTCCTGTGCAATAATTAGTTAGACATATAATTAAAAAGCATCAAAATGACACAAATTTATACACATTAGGGTAATGTTTTTCAATCTCACATAGGGTCGCCTGGAATTTCTAGTAATTGATAAAAAAAAAAAAAAAGAACAAAAATGAACACAATACATAACATACATGATAAACTCTGAAGCTAAAACTGAACTGAACTGAATCGAATCGAATCAAATAGAATCGAATAGAATGTCTTTAATGTCATTGCACACGTACAATGAAACTGAAAGGTGCAGTTCTCTAAAGGTTGGCATAATTAAAAAAAAGAAAAAATTATAAAGAACAAAAAAACAATCAAGATATAACAATATTAAAGTAAAAAAGTAATGAATACAGAAATAAAAAGGACACAATGACATATGCACCACATTCACACCACAGTCCCTGAGCAGTAATTTACACAACTGCTTTGCTGTTTATCTGTCAAATGTTCATTGTGGTTGGTTTCAGATGCTGCAGCTCTTTCATAATTCATAGTTTTAGTTATTGTCTATTCAGTTTTAATTGTCATTCTTGTAAATAAAAACTGGACTGACTACATATCCTGACCAAGGAAAATCAATTTCTCACTTTGTGTAGTAATCTGAACCTGCCTACATCCATAATAATATACATTATATAGTCTAAATGTTATTTCAAATTAATTTTCATTTGCAACATAGTAAATCAAACTTTTACATGGTCAAAAATGTCAGAAAAGTCTCAGTTTTGAATGTCTGAGGTCGCCAGGAATTTGTGGTGTTAAAATGGGGTCATGAGTCAAAAAAAAGTTGGAAACCACGACATTAGAGCTTTAGATACTTTTGTGATTAAAGTACAGTCTGTTAGAGTCCTGTAATTTCAGACACTGGGTAAACAAAGTCCACTCCAGACCATTTAATTTTGACAGTGTTATGGCAGCAACAACACAAACAGGAAGTGGACAATACCTGCAACACACTTACTCCAGACATTACCAGAGTGCCTTCAGGTAACTTCAGTGACTTCTCTTTATCCAAATAGAGCACTTTTGCACAGAACCTGTTGTGTCTGCATTCCACCACATTTTTTTCAAATGCAATAATGACATAATGACTGGAGTGAAAATAGCAGTTTTCTGTTTTCTGAAGTGTGTTTTTCCCTGCTCCCGTGTCACCACATTTTAAGGTCCATTACGTCAGGGATTCCACACTTACCCTTTATTATATACAAGTTATTTCCATCATTACACAAAATGTGTCATGTGTGTGCTTTCTGCAGTAATTAAATGACAAATTCAGCATGTTTATCAACATTTATATGTATTTAAAAAACATGAAAATATGCATATGAAAATAAGCATATCATTAGTAAAGATCTGAAGCTCATACATAATAACATTGGCTGGAAAATACAACAGAGAGAAAACCGACAGAAACATTTTTGGTTGCAACGTCAGTACTGTTTGCATAGCAAATTACTACAGAAAAGTTCAAAGAGTATGAGTCACTTACCAATCAATAAAAACAAACACAGCCACAAGGTTGTACAAGCACAGAAGTGGACAGCAGCAAAACCAAAGAGTGTACAAAGTTTCTGGTTGGGTTACAGTGTGGTGGAATGAGCAAAATTTGATCTGTAAACGAGTCGAAGTACAGACATTACTATTCAGTTCAGTTCATTTTACTTGAGTTTAATTTACTTCAGTTTACTTCAATTTACTTCACTTGACTTCAATTTACTTCGCTTTACTTCAATTTACTTTACTTAATTTTGCTTTACTTTACATTATGTCACTTCAATTCAGTTCATTTCAATTCAAAACAACTTTATTTGTCACCTCAGGACAATTCAAAGCAGGAATAACAGTTACAATACACACACATTCAGATGTCACTTTTACATTTATTTGGATCATAAAATAAAAAACAAATAAACGTGTCATTGATCAGTGCAGTATTTCCATGTAAAAATAGAGATTAATATCAGAATATATACAGAATGATACAGGATGATAATAAATAGGATACAGTGGATGAGATACAAACCAATGTACCAGCTGCTTCGTTCAGTGGTTCAGTAAAATAATGCAATAGTACAGTATGGTTGCTCTGAGCACTACAAATATCAGAATTAGCTTTAATATTTACGTGATTAGCATTCTACTTTGTAAAGAATCACACAGTTGTGTCTTAAGACTCTTGCTTCACCACTAATGCATTGTTTCCACTGGTACCGGCTCTACTTGGCTTGGCTCTACTCGGTATTCCTGGGCCGCGTTTCCACTTACGTGGAACCAGCTCCACTCAGCTCGATTCGTTACTCCGATGTGGCACGTTACTTCCGTGTCGTCTGCTCAGAGTTGCTGAAAACTCACTAGTTGCATGTTTTCTCATTTGAATTTTTACGTCGGCCACCAAAGACTGAATCTATGTGACCATCTATGGTATCGTTTTGTTCTGTCGTCATGTGGATTCGATCATGTATGTCTATTTACTGTCTACTTCCGCATCTGATTTTTGTAAATCGGGGGGTCACAGAGAAAACTGTCTGACCAATCAGTGTCTGCAGTGACAAGACGTCACATTTTGGTATCAGTTCCAACATTTTGGAACCTCGGCGGAGGTGGTACTAAAAAACTAGCATCAGGTTCCAGATTAAAGGTCCTTTTTACCTCCGCCAAGGAGGTAAAAATGCCGGCATTTGTTTGTCTGTTTGTCTGTTAGCAAGATAACTCAAAAAGTTATGGACGTATTTTAATGAAATTTTCAGGAAATGTTCGCTCTCAGACAAGGAACAGGTGATTAAATAAATCATTGGCGTTGCTGTGGTAATAATAACAAATGTCCACCAGATGGTGACTCATGTTTTCTCATATAGTCCATAGAC
>JAPSES010000211.1:10318038-10339016 GCA_029822895.1 Maxillicosta whitleyi | reverse complement strand
TGGTTCAACTGTTGAAAATGATCAGATTGATAATAGTCTTTCTATAGGAATTGATATGAAGGCTTTTAAATTTATGAAATTTTGAATTTACTACCTTTTGTGTCACTTTAAGGGAAACAACAACACAATGGAACTGTTTTGCTTGACAAAGTAAAAAATACAAAATGTATTTTAGGAATATGATTATTGCACTGTAAAAATATGTTGCAATTTTGTTAACTATCATCATAATGAGTTAAAGGGAGTTTTTACAGTAATGTGTTCCTGGTGGAGGCTTGAGCTTGTCTTGGACTTGGCACTGTTCTGAAACACTGTGTGAATGAGATTACTGGTCTCTGCTGTCCGTTTCTTTCATTCACAAATTAGCTGCCTCTAGAACACATTCAGTACATATTACTAACCTGTCACATGACACATGAACTGAGAAAAAAACAGGATAGACCAAAAGGACCGAAGCCTCCTTTGACTAAATGGTGCTTTATTTTATACCTCACTACTCTGGAGTCCACCTGAAAATGTCTGTAAATGTCCATGTCTGTGTTTATTGTGGAGAATTTACACAGACATGCGTAAATATTCAGGTGGTGAAATTAACCAGCGTTCAGATTCTCCTCTTTGTTTTTCTTTGACTTTGGCGTGTCCTCATATAATCCAGCGGGAGCGAACACATGGAAATTTTTCTGGTTTCTTCGACAGCAAAGGAAGATGGGATTATCCTCAGAGAAAGACGCCTGTTGGGTGAAGCAGCTGCCATGCCGCTGGCAAAAAAAGAGGTCAGAGGCTGTCTGAGGGAAGCACCGTGCCTTATGGATGGCCTCTAATTAGGGGGATTGGTTGATGTTGCTGGTGGTCCTGGTGTGAGCATGTGTTCCTGGTGGGTTTTTCCTCAACACCACTAGTCTGATCGGTGACCTTTTCTTTTGTGCTGAAATTAACCCGTTGTCCGTCCTTTGCCGCCGTCCAATCAGTCTCACAAATGAGACGCTTCGGCTTAACAGCACCCTGCTGAGAGGCAGAGTTCAGTTACAAAGCATATTCTTTTCATATGCAACCTAAATTAAAACCTTTGGCAGTTTAATGCAAATGATCAAAGTTGTTTTCTGTCACTTATTTAGTCATTCTGATGAGTCTTTTAAGTGTTGCTATTTATTACTAGTGTCTAGCTTAAAAATCAGCCAATGGATCTATTCCTGGAAAGAGAAATCTTGTCAAGGAAAGCGATAATGAAACCACATGTATCCCAATAAAATATATTGCCTGCTGTGGTTATGCAATCCTTTGTTTGATTTCTCTAAGGACAGCCAAAATCCCATAGTGGGATGATGTACTGCTTGTTGTGCAATAGTCTTTCTTTTTCCTAGTGTTGAGTCATTGACTAGTTGACAACAGTACTTTACAACTAGAATTCACTGGCACTAATCCCCACAGACGGATTAAACAAAACATCTAATTAAAATAAATGCATGAATAAAGTTGGAGATTCAGTTGTGGTGGAAACGTTGTCATGTGTTACAGCAGGTAAACATTACACAATTACAGACCATTACCACAAGAGAATCTTACTGTATAGTGTCATCTAATAATTAATTACTAGTTGTTATTCATCTCTTGCTTTGTTTTGACAGCGCGACCTTGTATGTCATGTGGACTTAATGGAACCCATATTTTTGCCTCCTGCCGTTCAGGATTTTGTCAAGTGTTAACCCTAAGATGCAGTCGACTTAAAATATAAGGAGGAACGAGGCTTCTACAAGTATATGACAGAGAGAAATACAAGCTGGAGCAGATGATGTTGATTTTCAGACAAATACTTTCTTGTGTCGCCTGAAGTAAAGTGACATAATAAGGTCAATGTTGACGGATGCTCTGTTATTAACCACCCACCATAAGACTAACAAAATGTTGGTCTTCGTTCTTATGTTCTAATGTACCCCAAGATTTTTTTGTGGTTTCCAAAAGTGAAATTGAAGTTTCTCAACATGAAAAAGGCATGAGAGGCCCCTTTCCCTTTATGGAGGAGGCAGCCAAGAGGCCCCACATTCCCCTCAGAAAGCAGTATTGGTGTGTGTTGACATGAGGGCTGTATGATATCATTTTTCGCAGCTCCCACATAATCATCTGTCTCATGCAGGATTACTTTCCATCTCTCAACATCTCTAAACGCACCTTTCAGTTTCTCACATAAAAAATGACAACTAACATCTCAGTAGATGTCGAGGATTCACTGATAAAACCATGTACTTCACATCACCAACTATTTTGGCAGTGATATTCTGCATGTTTGGTGTTTTTAGATTAGAAAGGAACCTAATTTCATGTGTTTTTTTTTTCTTTCTTTCTTTATCGCAGCAGTCCTATGTGTCCTCCGGCCACCAGATGGCGCCCCCCAGTCCCAATACCAACAGTAGCAGCAACAGCAGCGGTGGGGGAGGGGAACAGCTGAGTAAAACAAACCTGTATATTCGCGGCCTCCATCCGGGGACCACAGACCAAGATCTGGTCAAACTCTGCCAACCGTGAGTCAACTTTTATCTCATTTGGAGGAGCCAATGGCTATTGTGATATTTTTTCTTTTTAAAGCAGCACGGATTGAAATTGGAAAGTTAATCGAAGGAGGTGGTTACATCTCAACAGCCACGTCCATGTCCTCAGCTTGTTTTTTTGACATCTAATGATCAAAAATGTCACCAAACTGATCATTTTACAGAATTACTGGAACCATTTCAATTCCTCTTTTTAAAAACGACTACCTATATCCATTATATTTGCCATGTTTGTCAGTTTTCATTTAATTTTCTGCTGTTTGAAGATGAACTTGTGCTATTATGGTTGCTAGCGTCATCTCACTGAGCCTCTTCATCTTGAGACTAGAAGGCTAACTTCTACTGGTATATGTCTTATTCAGTTATTTATGACAAATCTGCCTTGTGTGAGGTTTGTTTATAAGGTGTTTAAAAGGGTGACAGTAAAGGATTGCCGTGTTACACTGTTCAAAGCCAAAAATGAGCTCTTCTTGTTCATTAGGTTTACTGTATGTGTAAAAAAACAACAACAAATTATTAGGTTTATACTGTACTGGTGGTGACATAAACCCAACACAATAAGGCAATTAAATCATGCAATAGTTGTGTAACAGTTGTAAATAAAAGTGTGATAGTGACAGGTCTATATAGATTTATCCTTGGTACCTGTTTATGTAACCGTCATGGGAATGATACAGCCATTATTCTTTCTGACTGTTTCTGTTCCAGTTAATGTCGACTCAAAAACGAAAGAGAAAAACAAAGTCTAGTAAAGTCTCACGAGAAGATAAGATCTGTGTTGTCTGGTGCAATTCTCTTCATCTGCTGGACATATGAAATTATATTTTTAAGGCCATAATTTAATGCACGGTAAAGGGAGAAGCTTAAAACAGAAGGAGGGACTAGTTTTGTGAATAAAGAGTGTGGGCTGCCACAACAGAAGTCAGCTTGATTAAATCTGTACAAAAAAAGTACAGTGAAACGGTAGAGGCTCAGACTCAGGAAAAAGACGAGACGGGGTAAAGACGGAGTGAAGGGGCCAGAGAAGGGTACTACAACTTACCTCCTCATGTCCTGATCTAACCTTCCAATTTTTGTGGGGCTTAACTGGCTCAGCAGCAGTGAACTTAGATTAGCTACAGCACTAGACAAGCACTAAACAGCCTTCATTGTATTTAAGCTTCACAAACAGGCATAGATAAAATCCAGTAATAAAGCACCCAAACTGGTTTTGGCTGCTATAGGTCAATGCTGTCCTTTTATGTCACACACTGATTTGCAAACAAAGATTGAGACAAGTATCCGTCATTTCCATGGGTCTTTTACACTTTACCTCTTTTATACCCACTTACTTTGACATAAAATACAAACTCACATCCTCATTAACACTTTGTAGGACACGTTGACTACAGAGGACAAGCTGTATCTAAAAATGTTATTATCAGAGTCTGGATGCACACGTACTGTACATCAGCAACGCCTGAACAATCTGAATGCTGTGGTTGGAATGTGAAACACAGGGACTGGAGAGTAAAAGCAGGAAACTGACAGAGCAGTCATTGTAGAGACAAGGCGAGGGAATGGAGGTTCAAGGGGAGGGTGGAAGGACTACCCTTGAAGAGGAAACTTAAATGAGTGGGGAAAAGAGTAGCATGGCCTGCTGGGAAAGAATGTCAAACGCCTGTATATGGGTCAAAGCTGTCTTTTAAGTCCCCGTGGCCCCCACTGCTATTGTGCAGCAGAGGGGCTGAGGTAAGCGGAAGGTCACTCAGTCAGTACCTATGGACCTTTGAACCCGCCTGGCGTCTCTGTCAGGGAAAACAAGAAATGCGGCTTTTGTTTTTCTCTGTCATGCCTGTAAAAAGTCAAACCAATCAATAATTGCTTATGTGGCTTTAGTTGTTATTGTGAAGGCAGCGGCGTAAAAAAAAATCAAAGGTTTTGTATTATTGCTATTTTAGCCTTATAGTGTTTTTATTCAGTCTTGGTGGTTGATGGTTATGGCTTTATTATGTTCCATTACCCCATGTTACTGTGTGTCTTAGGTTATTAATAAGCATATACTAATCCTAAATTGGGCTCATGCCAACATTTTTTTGTTCAGGTGTCTTTGGTACAATGCTAAATGAAACTTTGAACTACAAAGGAATGTTGCCGCTTATCACTGAACAGTGTGGGTTGTTAAAGATAAATCAGTGAGGGTACATAATTTACTGACATGATATAGGAATCATAACCAACCTTATTCACTCTGAGGCCTGATGAGTCTAAATGGAACCATTAGAGTTGCTTTAAAGAAATTTAAGCTAATATATGAAATAGCTTAAAGCCGTGTATGATTTTTGTCACCAATTTTTCCTCAAATCTGTAGAACCCAAGTCATAGCCTAAGTATCAGGAATCCATAAGTCTTTCCATGATTACTCACCTGAATCTCTTCCCTCACGGTGAGGTGTACTCCAACACAAACAATCCATTTGTTTACAAAGTTGGTAGGTCAGTTGGGCATTTTCGGAAATTTGTAGCAATGTGCATTGGGGAAGCGAAGCTATATGTAGCTGCAGAAGCCATTTCCGTGTCTGTTGCTGCTGCGGCCATAATGCGGCTGCGTGGAGCTCTACTTCCTATTTATGGTATAATACATTTCAAAATTGGTCACTGTGAGGGAAGAGATTCAGGTGAGTAATCAGGGAAAGATATATGGATTTGTGATACTTAGGCAATGACTCAGGTTTTACAGATTTGATGAAAAATTGGTAACAAAAGTCATACGCAACCTCAAGATGAACTACTGTTGAAATATTTCATCCATCTATTCAGTGATATTGTTCTGTTTTATGCACAGCAGTCAACACTGACAGCACCAGGCTTTGTTCATGTCATGCACAAGAAAGCTCCGAATAGGATTTATTGACTTAAGGTTAAATAATATGTTAAAGGAGTGATATATTGGCTTTTTAAAAAAAATAGAATTACACATTTTCAAGCATTTCCCTGTTGTCTACAAACATAAAGTGTAAATGCTCTGCTTGGGTCTGAATTCTTCATTAATTTAACTCCACAGGTCCATCTTCAACACTATATTTCTGAGTAATGACACCAGAAAGATCATTTTGAGCGCTGGCCCTTTAAATTCACACAAGCCACTTCACACCCCGCCCTTCCAGGTTGTTGGCTGTGCTGTTCTGTCCTGTTCAAACAACAACTGAACATTTTAGGTCATTGGCTTGAAGTTTGAACATATTTTCAGTATGGACTACAACCGCTGCTGCTGATAAACAACTCTGAAACATGTTCACTGGAAGTCTTGACCTTATATGTACAAATGTTGTGATGCAACTAGTTATAGACGTAACAGGGGACGGTTCAAATTCAAACTTTTTTAACTAAAAACCAAAGACACCAACCCGACTACAGATTGTCACCAGAATAGGCCCGAGTGATCAGTTTGTGAAGACCACACCAAATTAACTACCGACTTGAGCGTATACGTTCTGCACTTGTATGAGACGTGAAACAGGAAAATGGTGGAACATCTCTCTAAACACAGAGCTCGCTGTTGTCAGTCATTGTTGTGGAGAGTGTTGAGTAGTTAAGAAGAGTTATTGTTGTTGTACTTGTTGAACGGATGGCTAGTAATAAGAAGAAGGTACTGGTATTGTCAACTCTCAGGCTTCACAGTTGCACTATGCTAACAATGCTAACAATGCTAACAGTGCTCACGTCGTGGAATGAATGAAGTCCATAAGCAACACTGACTGGCATTCATTCAGATACGATATGAGCAGTTTTACAGCCTATTATACAAGACAATAATATTGTGAAGTACTTTGGCATAGCTGTATTCACATGGAAACTTCTCCTTCACTGATTCCACCAATCAGATTGAACGATTACACGTGTTGAATGGGCTGTAAAGACTGGTGATGACATTAATGATCGCACCAAACAGACTGCTGAAAATTGGGTTGTGTGTGTCTTCACCTTAATAAAAGTGGGTTTAGCAATATATGACCCTTTTAAATAATAATGCTCTTGTACAGACAGGTGACAAAGCAAAACCCCGATGGGAGTGGCCTCTTCCAGGATCACAGCGCTCCTATCAGTATCACACTACGGTTTCTGGTTGGTTTGAAGAAAATGATGCAAATCGTATCCTATGACCTTTGTTATTTGACCTTCACAGTCCAAATGCTGATGGGAGTTTTGTTGGATAGGTACTGTATTTTTGGCAGCTCTTGCCTCTGTCATTGAAACACAAAACGAGGGAATATATTATAGGAAAAATGGCATTCATCCCTCGATAAGATTTCACAGATTTGGTGGTCCAGTGTTACCCTGAGACACGATGCTGCTCTTTCCTTTAATTTGTCATCTGTCTGAGGGTACACATAATGACTGGTTTACAGAGGTTTGATTATAATGGGAGACTATAAACATTTTCTGTGGGTGATTAATTATACATGTCTATAATGAGGAAGTGTTTTATTATTTATCAACTTGTCACATCAGTAATCCATTTTGTCTCTTATTAAAATTCACAAACATCAAGATCAGCACTGCATGTGTGTTTTAGCAAGCTAAAAAAAAAGCTGATTTTTTATGTCTTGTTAATACAATTATTGGTTCCTTACATTAAATTTAACAAAGCTTAAATGTAGATATGAACCTTGTTGGCATGAAAATAAACAGCTGTTTTACAAATGAAGCATGAAATGTACATACATGCTTGAAACCTAAGAAAAGATATGGCAACTAGAATTTAGTATTAAATATTTAAGACTGGTGTCAGTAACGAAACTGGTCTGTGCTGTGAGTGTGTAGTCAGATGTGAGTCATCTGGGCAAATGTCCACTGGAACGAGGCAGGAGTGTAGGACCCAGCAGTGTTCTGCAATGCGAGGGTGGAAAAACAGAAAGGGGGAGAGGGACGTAGTGGGAAGGAAGGCAAACCGGAGGAGTGAAGCATCAGGTTACAGTGTACATTCCGCCCAGACGCCATGTCGCCCAAACAGAGGAACACCAGCCTCCCTCATTGGCTAAATTCACCAGACAAGGGCAGGTCTTTTATACTGCAGTGCTAATGCACTGTCATATAACATTGCACTGTCTTACATAACATCAAGTGCTTTAAAGAGGGTTTTATCCAACTAAATGTAATGATTCTTCATTAATACATTCATTCATTCTTGTATTTATCACATTTCTGATTGGCCATTGTCATATTTTTACACTGATGACTGGGCCAAAAAAAAGGAGTCGAGACACTTTGCATATATTTCATGTGATTCGTGACATTTCGTGTGCAAAGATGACGCAAACAGCATGTTCTCTGCAAAGTTATTATTTTTATTAGTCAGACACTGCTGGTGACAGCACTATAAAGCCTCATTTGAGCCAAAAATACTCAAGAGCAGATCTGTATTTAGCAGAGGTGTGTGTTTC
This sequence comes from Maxillicosta whitleyi, assembly GCA_029822895.1. Taxonomy (NCBI): domain Eukaryota; kingdom Metazoa; phylum Chordata; class Actinopteri; order Perciformes; family Neosebastidae; genus Maxillicosta; species Maxillicosta whitleyi. Next base: position 10,331,051 of record JAPSES010000211.1, on the reverse strand, counting down.
TGCACTATTATGTATGTGTGTCTGTAGTAAAGACGGGCCTGGAACAAATTGTTTTTGGCCCTGGGGTGCTGTCTCCTGTCTGTCGAAAACAACACCAGGGAACAAAGTTACTGTACAGCAGTCTCCACCAGCAGACAAAGCCAGAAGGGTGGAGACAGACAAAGTTTTCTGTGACACTTAACATTGCATAAAAAACACACACACAGTTAATTGCACAAACGAGTATGTAAGTCATGTTTACACATGTAGCCATGCAGCCTGAGGAAGTGTGGCAGGATTGGTATGCATGTGGTAGGAGCAGATTTCTGTGAAGCCCCAGAGACGTCTTATCTGTTATTGATCCACTTTTCTGTATTCATGTCTTTCTTTGAAGGTATGGCAAAATTGTGTCAACCAAGGCCATCTTAGACAAAACCACCAATAAATGTAAAGGTGAGTGGTTTAATCCTTTGTTATTAAATGGACAGGTGTTTTTTTTATGTTCTTATGCTCATATTATGGCTGCTTTAATTTGTTCCATAAGATTGAATTATTTTACTAAAGTTTTATTTATTCATTCATGTGTATTTTTTCAGGATATGGCTTTGTGGACTTTGATAGTCCAGCAGCAGCACAGAAAGCTGTTACAGCTCTGAAGTCCAGTGGGGTCCAGGCTCAGATGGCCAAAGTAAGACTTAGCCGACTCCCCATCAGCTTCTTGTGCTGTACAAATCCTTTTCCCACAAAAATTGCCAATTCGCTGTCCCTTTTCACTCATCCTCTTTTGTCTGGCTTTTCTCCAAAGTGTAGTGATTTCAAAATCCTCTGTTCAACTTTGACCACCCACAGTCAGTCCCTCTCTATGCCTACATGCCCTCTCTGTCATGGTAAAGGTAAACTGTCACATGCAGTAGCCTGACTGGTAGAAATGTCCTGTTGGTAAGAGTACAGGATAAACGTCTTAGGGAGGCGTGTGCTCTTTTATCCTTCGTTGGGTGAATCCATGCCTGGTGTAGATGAACTTGTTATGAGCAGGAACGTGGCTTTTTGAAGCACCGTTTTAGTCTTTTCATTTCATTGCTCATTTTGCCACCCATTATGTCATGGCCGTTCTTACCTTCACTCTCCTGTGCCCTCACACCCTCGTTTCTCTGCTTGTGTACGTCTCTAACCTGCTGCTGTTGTAGCGCTTGTACTGAGCTCTTTGTCCAAGTGTCTGCAGTCAAAGCAACTCTTGTCGGCCCATTAAGCTGATCCCTCTGGCTCTCAGGCTCCCCATTGAGGGGACCAAGGGGAGGGTGCCACTACACCCACTGTCAATGGGACAGGCACAATGGGCTGGCATTGTCCATCGTCTGGGCCCAGGCCTGGGGCTGACACCAGCACTTAATACACTCCACCCCAGTGTCTGTGGCCCTCCCCCTGTCCTGCACCCAAACAGACCAACTGCAATGTAACACCAGGGTCTCCCTCAGCCTAACCCTGCAAAACTGTAACAGATCCATGCTGCCAGCTGACCTGAACCAGTCCAGTGCAACTAAACTCTGAGTCTAAGCTCCTTCTCTGTAAGAGTGCCACACAATTCTGTGTATCTCAATACCTGCAAGTGCAACTGGATACCACAACTTGACTCATCCACCCAACATGTGCTCTGTCAGAGGTGTTGATAACTGCTATAAAAACCTAAATATACACAGATGGCACAGAGTCACTGGGTCATTTCAGGTCAGAAAATAACAGGATGTAGCCTAAATCCAGCTCCATCACACTCTGCAGTGCATTTTCACTTGTTTGCACCTTCACCATGGCTGCAATCAAGTGTTGTTCACAAACAAAAATGAGCCACACCTTGCAGTCACGGTCCTCAGAGTATGTTCAGTCCCTGAACGGGCCACCCCAGCCTCCCGGCTGCAGGCCCAGAGGAGCTGCATGCGTAGGGGCACAGAAACAATGGCAGAGTTAAAAATAGAAAGCTTTTTTCTGAACACCTCCCTTTTCAAACTCAGACGTCAGCTCACATGCACGACACACAAGCAGGAAAATCCACCAAATACACAGAGACACACCTCAACAGACATGGCTCACCTAAGCTCTGACACAAAAAATGCATTGTGACACCTCAGCAAATCCCATTCATATGTCCCTGGGCCGGGTCCAACTGGGTTTTCATCTACAACAGGATGAATATTTGTTGGGAAATTGGATGTTTTTGTCTGAGTCGGTGGGTGAATAAAATGAAAGAAGAAAGGACTTTTGTTTTGGCTTTCATCTTAAAGCTTTGAGCTTCAGCTGTTTTATCTGGCCTCTGACCTCCTGCAGTGTTACATAATGGTCATATTGCTGTATTACCGCACCCAGAGTTACGACAATCAGAGAAAATGGGTTATCTTCCCACCAGGTGGCTGACTGCAGAGAACAGAGGCCCATCAAACACATAGCCGTTGACACACTTGATCATAAATACCCTTTCACTGTGTCACAGCTGTCTACTTGGTTATCTTAAATTTTCAGCAGGTATAGGTATCCAACTGTCCTTTCTGTGCGATTCTAGGTTCAGGCCAAATGTTACTTCAGATAATCAACACTTGAACATTTCTGACAGTTTGTATCATGCACAAAAACATTATTTATAGTCTTTTTAGTGGTGCGTGATGAGTATCTTAAGGAAAAACACAAAATGGAAAATAATAAGAGATGAAAAGCTATTTTTTGATGAAAGAGATAAGCAGCTCCTCAGCAGACACTCATCTCTTCATTTTTTTTTTGCTCTTTTCTGTCATCCTCCTCTTTCATTACCCAAATTACTCAGACTCCCACCATTTCCTATCCTGTCAGTTTCTTCCTTCTGTACAAAATATCAGCACTTTTAAGCTTTTCTCCCACCCTCCCTCTGCTCTTTCCTTTTCCCTCTCTGTCTGTACTCCCTTCCCCTCTCTTTAGCCCAGCCTCTTTTCTCCTGGTTGCCAGGCTCCTGTTGCTCTGTGAACTCTTTAACTTCATGCCTGGCTTCCTGTCTGCTTCTGCAGTGACACAAGGTTTCAGTTTGTGAAATTATGTTGTTGAATGTCTTCTTTTCTGAATTTATTTGCATCTATTGGCATCTTTTAATTAGACAGCACTCTTTCAAAATGTGTGAAAATGTGCAAAATTTTATGTCCGTGGATTTTAAAAACAGAATTCATTAGTCATGCAAATGACGATACTGTACATAGCATGACATAACAAATTACATAGGGTTTTGGTTTATTAATCAAGGTCTGTTTTAAAACACTGAATTTGTTATGAGCCTTTGATTTAATGTCATGAATACATTAATTTTCCATGACTGATGACAGGTGTTGGTAGAAAGACTGCTGCCTACACAGAAATTTCTGCTGTGGAAAAAAGAAAGTGACAAAAAATTCCAATTGTAAATGCAGCATTAAGTATTATTGAAAATGCTGTGCTAAAAATAATGAAAAAAAGTCAAAACTATCACAACACTTGCCTTAAAAATGTTCTTGTGTCAGATGATTTTCTGTATTTCATGTGCAGCAACAAGAGCAGGACCCCACCAACCTGTACATCTCCAACCTGCCAGTTTCTATGGATGAGCAAGAGCTGGAGAGCATGCTCAAGTCCTTTGGCCAGGTCATTTCCACACGCATCCTCCGAGATGCCAACGGGACCAGCCGTGGTGTGGGATTTGCCAGGTCAGACTACAGCACCCTGATAACAATATGCTGCTACATGGTGGTCTAGTTCTGCTTTTACAACCCCAATTTATACAGAACCTCACGTGAAGGATTACATTTGACTTGGCATTGAAATGTGCTATTATTATTATTTCAGAATGGAGTCCACAGAGAAGTGCGAGGCTATAATTCAGCATTTCAATGGCAAATTCATCAAGACTCCACCAGGAGTGCCTGGTGCGTGGAATGTTTGTTTTGTATTATAGAAACCTGATATTGTTGTTGGTGGTGCCAGAGCTCAGTGTTTTTGTTCCCCACTGTGATCACTGAATTCACTCTCTTGTTTGATCTATTGCTTTCATAGTGCCCACAGAGCCCTTATTGTGTAAGTTTGCAGACGGAGGTCAGAAGAAGAGGCAGAACCAAGGGAAGTACCTTCAGAATGGAAGGCCATGGGCCAGAGACGCAGAGACGGTAATATGGACACTTTAAACTCAATGAAAGTAGAGCTATATTTCTTATAGGAGCTCAGAGTTAGTCCATTTTAGGCCCTTTCCATCTGTTTGCTCAGTGTTTTAGTACAGGCTGCCCTGGTGTTTGCATTACCTAACTGGTTTTGAATTCTACGTATTGTTTTCCCAGGGAGGAATGACGCTTGCGTATGACCCCACAGCCTTACAAAATGGGTGAGTGGTATGCATGGACTGACTAAAAACAATCCCAGCCCTACAGGAAAATAAGATCAGTATTAAATCTGTACTGCCCTCTACTGAGCATTGTAGGAACACTAAAATGTTATTTATGTAGATCTCAACATACTGGACGTTGTGCACATGGCGTTGCTGTCTTCATGTTTTCTTGACACTTTACTCTTCTTCTTCTCAGCAGCTTCTACTCCTCACCCTACAGTCTGGGTCCAAACCGAATGATTGCCCAGACTTCCATCTCACCCTACATGCATTCTCCTGTCTCATCCTACCAGGTGGGATATAGCATTCTATTTATAAATGAATATATCTAATCAAGTTTGATTATTTAAGACTTATTTATCTTAGGAAATTCATTCCAGAACTCTGCTCTTGTTGCCACTGACCCTCCGAGTTCCCATTATGTGAGTTACCAGATAAACAGGAAGGATCTCATCCAGCTGTAGGGTTACATACTTAAGCCCGGTGCCAGTATGGCGTGGAAATGTACAAGTACAAGGCGAGGCACTGGAGGACAATTCACAGCACATTTAAATGTACCTCATAAAGACTTTCTGTACTTGAGTGGCTGAAGAGGTTGTTGGATTGTTTTTGTTCTTTTGTACTTATTTTCCCTGTTCAAATACATGGGTCTACATCTGTCTTTATTTTCCACATTCTTTCAATTCTGCATTATTAAGAATTAGATGCTAAAAAAAAGAATTAGATGCTAAAATTTTAACAATATCCCACACATTTCTACATTTTTTGATTTATAAAATTGATCTGATTTGTGGTCAATTTCACAATATTTCACTGCTGCATTTTTTTTTTTTAATTATATTAATATCACACCTAATATGCAAACATTTACCAACTCTACCCAAAACCAGCCAAAGGTACAGAGAATATTACTGCATTCAAAATCATATACTATCTAATAGAATGATGTGTACTGCCATTCAAATGCATGAGTGTGAATAAACAGTCGTATGTGTCTTTTCATACACACTGTTGAGGGTGTAAACATCACTTCTGAGAGTCTCTTTGCCAATTAGAGCTTACATTCTAGCCTCAACTCTACCATTCTCATGCACAACAGCATACACCAGGACGATAACTGTCTTTGCAAGCTGCATACATACATTGAGATGTGGCAGCTGTTTGGAATATATGTAAGAAAATAATGAAAACCTAACAGATAGCATTAGAAAACCCCACTCAGAAAAATGGTTTCATCTGTGATCTTAAAAGCAAAACAACCAATATAAAGATTCAATAACACACATGAAACCAAATACAATATAAGTTCAATTAGCCAAAACTAGAGCAATTATAAGTCAAATGTGGTAAAATTAAAACATTGAATTGCAGTAGAGATATAAATGATGCAATTTTAAGCTTTTTTTCCCCCTGCATACTGTTCCAGATACAGGCGTACAGTGAGAGAATGAGGAGCTAGAAGCTAAAATTTCCTAAATCGGTGAAAATAAATGGTATATCAAAGATAATAAAAATCATTTGAGCAGGTTATATGGGTGCCCAGTAAGACCAGTAAGTGCTTTATGACTGAATAAGATCCAATGTTTATCATACCTTAAAGAGACAGAGCAGATCGGACTTTGGCGTGTAATTCACAATGATGACTACTGTTATTATCACTAATAATAAATGTTAGAGCACAGTGGTGAACAGAATTTACATCTTCTGGGCATCTTCATCTCAAATTAAACTTGAAATTACTGGAAGAGGAGCAACCGAGGACCAAATCTAGCCTTTTTTTTTTTTTTTTTTTTTTTGCATGTTTTTACATTTTGTCTTTCTCTCTACTGTCATCTGTGTATTAAAACAGACATACCAAGAATAAATCTCTTCTGGACACGTCTGAATAGTTTCAGGGGACAACATCATTAGCATCTAGAGCATATGTAATTCAGTTGTTTCATGAAATATCAGTATAATTAGATGTTGTCATTGCTGCTTTGCATACGCCAGTTGGTTTTTGCCCTCGTCGTGGGGTATTATCATAAGTTCGTCGTGCGTGCAAAATCTTTGGCGTGGACTGAAGGCCGAGGGTTTTCAATTGCGGGCATGTTATATTATATTATACTAATCAAATCAGACTCTTTAGTTTGTTCTTATGGACTTTCAGATTCAGCTGATGCCTTTGGGTTTTGCTTCCTCTTGAGACCTCTGTTGAGTTCCACAGTAACAGCTCTGAAAGCAATGGGATATGAAAGCGAAATGAGTATACTGATGTGTTTTTGGATCTACAGGTACACAGCCCGTCCTGGATGCACCATCAGTCATACCTCATGCAGCCAGCTGTGAGTCCTCCCCACCAAACACACACACACACACACACACACACACACACACACACACACACACACACACACACACTCCCTATTTATAGTCAATCAGCTGTGTCACACATTAGAAAGCTTTTTCACAGCCAAAAAGCAACGTGCAACCAAGAGTTATTTGACTCAGTGTGAACTCCTCTTTCTCAAATTACACTGAGTGGTGGATTTAAGACACGTTCTGGCCAGATGCTGAGACCGTGTTAATGCATCTGTCTCTCCAAATGCATACGTAAACAGTGTTACCCTCAACTGGCAATCAATTAATGGGTTTTAGCGTAAAAGCGACTCCAATACTGAACAAATGTGTGTGTTTCTGTGCATCCACAGGGTACAGTTCTTACCCCCACAATGGATCATGCCATGTCCATCCAGCCCACTTCAATGATGGGACCTCTCACTCAGCAGCTAAGCCACCTGTCTCTGGGCAGCACAGGCACAGTCAGTATCAATCGCATGCACTGAATATCTTTTTCCCAGATGGAGATGTGTCACTAAACGTCTACAATTATGTGGGATTTCTGTTTTCCTTTTTGCTGTCCCTGCAGTATATTCCGGCCAACACAACTATGCAGGGGACCTACATCCCCCAGTACACCACAGTGCCTCCTTCCAGTGTCCCAGTTGAGGTATAAATCCTGCCTCGGTCTCAGCAGTTTATATTTTGACTTTCACACACAGTGAATTCTAATACAGGGCTCCGTTTATTAAACATTAATGCATCTGCATGCATGAAAATCAATGTTGTTTTAAGGTCACATTCACTCACACTTTAAGGAGTGGTGGTGTTAAAGGATCTATGTGTAGTTTTTCTACTTTAAAATATTAAAAGAAGACCTAAAATTATATTTAGAGTTGTACTGGATGGTAGATTCATGTTACTACTAGAGGGAGTAGTGAATCACTGACCAGGAAAACTATCATCACAGGAATGAATAAAATGTCAGAAATTGATGAAATGGTATGAGAACCACTAAGAAATAACTTTAAGAGTCAAAGAAAGTGACAAAGTGATAAAAGCTAGAAGCAGTGTTGTCATTTTCGCCTTTAACACACAGCTTTAAATGCAAAGAATGGAGTTACTAAAGCTTTACTTCTACATGGGACTTATGAAGATATGAAGTTATTAAGTGACGTTATTCTATTTGCTAATTTTGATTTGACACTTCCAAACTAGAGATGTAACAAGTACAAATTTTGGCGCTACCATTACTGTCAAGAAGAGAAATAATAGTGGTTTCATGATTACTACAATTATTTTATGCCAAAACATTTCACAACAGTACTTATTAGGGCTGTCCCTTTTCATTCAAACTCAAGGATTAGGTGAAAAGTTTACATTCAGTCTGTAATTACCTGTCCGAATGGTGGCTTTAGTCTTTACAGGCGCATCAGACTATTTTATGCAGTTTGTCTTGTGGTTAAACAGAGCGTGTTTATTGCATCATTTTACAAGTTAACCCTCCCAAAGTTTGCTTGTCAGCTTGTATGAGAAGAATGGCCTCACTTTACCAAAGCTATGCAGCCAGATTGTTGGGAATGGGTTGGGCAATGGTAGCCTGAAGCTGCATAGATGACGTTAGCGATGACATTAGCGATGATAGTAGATGACGGTCAGTTTGTTCCTTCTCTTCCGTTTTCATTCATGGAATGTTGAATACAGCGTTCATGTAACATTTCCTGTGGGAAGCGCTTATTGGTGTGTCTTTGGTTCCGCTCTTAATCTACTGCACTTTATGAGATAGTTTTGGCAGCCTTGATGAATAATTAACCGTGACATTTAAAATTGAGATTAATCTTACCACCATGACATCGTTACAACCCTATTCCAAACAGATCTTCAGTCCAGATTTTCACAGCACAAACCGTCTAGAAAATGGAGGTGATTTGTGGTTTTATTGTGGCTGTTTTCTGTCTGAAAACTGAGCTAGGCTAGCAGAGCTACTTACAAATGCTGTAAACTATTGGCTGATACAGGACATGAACATAATAAGTTTGTTTGATGATGAAAAACTTGACGATACCATAATACTGATATCTATAAACAGTGAGCTTTACCCTTTATTCAGTGAGTAACACAGTGATACAGAGTGGATACATACTGTAACATTATTACATGATTTTGTCCTTTGGAAAATTGATAGTAAATAGAAGCTCTTTAAGGAATATAAAGTTGGATTAAATGTGTACTGTCAAATGCTCTTGATTTAAGAAAATTGTCTTCATGTGCATGGATGATGTTTTATGTCAGACAGAACATCACTGCTCTGACATGATGTGTCCAGTAAAGCTGTGTTAAATGAGTTGGCGTAAAAACAGCTACAGTTTTGTCCTATTTGTTTGTACAGGATTGTATATAAAATGCAACAAGACACATAGGCACAGTATTCCTACAGTTTTTGGATTGATGGATGTTAGTAATGCTTGTTTTTTTAATTATACATTTCCTTTATTACATTTCTTTTGCTGTTGCTAAATTCAATCCACCCTAAAATAAACCTCAGTTTCATTTATTTATATTCCCTTAATCCTACAGCGTGCACTAGTCTGTTTGACATTTCTCTTGGTTCTTGTGCTCACGTAGTTAAGTCAATACCGAATAAATTGAATAAAGGTGCATATAAAATGTTCCCAACATGTGGAGGCAGAGGCATTAGGCAGCTGCCTGTGCTGCAGCTGATCGCCGCGGAGCGCTCTGCAGGAGGGCGTCTCAATCTGTGGGGAGTCGAGTCATCTGGTAGAGCTCAGTGGGGCTGGGAGTCGATGGGATCAGCAATAAAGTAACAGAAAAAAGGCTGCGTTATGAACATGAGAAAATGCCCTAATACAGCAGGATGTTGGATCCGATAGATGGATGTTAGTGGGTGGCAGAAGGAGATGAAGGAGAGCATTTGACATGAAGTGTTTTTTAGTTTTAGGTATGCATATTTCCACTTTTAATCTTTAGTTTAGTTTATGAATTCAAGTCCTTTCAGTTGTAAATGAGCAGAGAAACACATTGAAAAACATTTTTTGATCATAGCGAAGAGTATAGACGAGCCAATCCATGCAATAAAACATTACTGTGGCGCTTTATTCAGTGTATAATTGTGTTCTTTGACAGGTTTTTATCATCGTATGAATTATCAATAAAGTACTCTTTGCATTTCTAGGAGAATGGTGGTCAACAGCAACAGGTTGCCATGGAGACTCCTGCAGAACACACAAACTACTCTTATCAACACACCAAGTGAAGCTAAGGTAGGACAGTGTGGTACAGTATACTCTTTACAATAATATTAACAATATAGTTTAATATGGCAGTTGTTGCAGGTTTTACAAATGGGTTAAGTTGTTTTTTTTCCACACATGGTCTGTTTTGGTACAATTTTCAGGCTTAGATGAATTTTATAATTTCATGCTGTCTTAAATTTATTATTCGTGTGTTTTTGTTTCAGCATAAACGGTATGAAAAATACAAATCCAATAGACTATTGGGACTTTTTTTTTTAATATAGATTTTTCCTGTTATATTGAGAGGTGTTTTATAAAACACAGTAGAGACAGGGGTATATTCTTGATGCCACATAAATACAGTTTTTACAACATTTTTATTTGTGTCATCTGAAGCCTTCCATATTTGTTCAATGTAAACCCGTAGCAGATTCTTTAAAGTTAAACTCCCAAAGAAATGTTATCATTGATGAATAAATTGTTGAAATAAAAACAATTATTTGAGGTTTAATTTTAGTAATAGTTATTATAAGACATCATCACCAGAAAATGTTAATAACGCAGTCATGGAAGTGTTGCTCTGAAAATAAAAATGCTTTTTTTTTTTTTTTTTTAAGTCTGCAGCAGAATGACAGCTGTTTGCAGCTGCGAACAGTGTGAACACGTGTGTGAGCGTTGTGTTGTGTGTTTCAGCTCCCAGCAGGGTGAGGCTGAGGGCACGTGATGAATCTAACCAAACAGGATTCAGGTGGAAGAGATCCGTGCTCATACCATCACCAAGAACCTGGACTTGAACATGGATGAAAAAGGAACATGTGTGTGTGTGTGTGTGTGTGTGTGTGTGTGTGTGTGTGTTTGTTTGTTTGTTTTGTGTGTGCGTGCGTGTGTGTGCGTCTGTACTTTTTTTTTTTTTTTTTTTTTTTTTTTTTAAATAAAAAGGACAACACTTACTTTATCAGACTTTCCTGCTCACATCCTCAAGAGTTGAACAACCAAAGGTGGGAATCTTCTTCAGAGACGCTATTTTGATAACCGAGTAAAGGAACATGACAAGAAGTTACAAAAACAAAGAAAAAAATGTAAGAAAGGAGGAAAAGACACAGAGCATTATTTTTGTGTGCATAATATAACAAATTCTTATTTTTAAAAGAGCATTCTGGATGTTTCAGAGTGATTGAAGAAAGAGTTGAAACACAATGTGTCTTTTATTTTTTTGTAAAATATGCAAACTTTTATTTTTATTTTCTGATGTCTGTTGTTTGACATTCTATTTGCAGCAGCGTGGCAACAATTTGTACAGATTTAAAACTTAAAAAAAAAAAAAAAACTCTTTTGCTGGTCTGACGTGTTGAACCGCAGGAGGCAAACCGTTTAAAGCTACTTCTTCCTGTTAACTGCTGCAGAGATTTCTATTCACGCACAGATTATGACATTGACTGTTTATAGTTTAGTCACATTAAGTTTATAAACTTTAAACCATGCATTCATAAGTGAACACAAGACAATCAATTGTTTCTATTTATATTTGAATTATAGTTCTATTTTTTAGATTTTTTTTTTTTTTTTTTTTTTTTTTAGATAATTTAAAAAAAAATTTATATAAAATATTTTATTTAATATTTTATTTTGTAAAGAAAGTGAAATAAATAATAATATCTTCACCCCACACTTTAATGAGCTCCAATTCGTCTTTGGGAATAGTAAAATTATAAGAGCTTTTAGGAATTGTTCTTTAGTGTTTTGATGACTGGTTGACTCTAAGTTCAAGTCATTTATGCATCAACGGAAACAAAACTAAAGCCTGTAGTCATTCTGTTTATGTATCTTGTAGCCCCACAGTACACCAGTGTCCAATGAGAAGTGGTTTTAAGCGGTTTTGTTGTGGCAAACCTTCAGGTATCATTAAAATCATCCTTTGCCATTTGGGATGACGTGAAAAGTAAACATGCTATAGATCTGAGCAGTTCGATTACTAAAAGATTATGTGTACAAAGAGCAATGCAGTTACTAAATTAAGATGTAGTTTAGCAAAGCGATGAGGGAAATCAAGTAGAAGACTAACAAAATCCCTGAGAATAATTTGAAAGGAGAGGGAGCTGTAAGTCTTTTTTTTTTTTTTTTTTTTTTTTTTATAAATACTGATTTTGTAACCTGAATTTGATTCTCTGTCAGTGATTTTTTTTTTTTTAGTTTTTTTGTTTGTAGAGTTAAATGTCTTCTGTCATTTGGTTTTTTTTCTCTTTTGTCTGTCACTTGAAATCTTTTGAGCTAATTTGCCTTATTTTTTGATGAATTTATCTTTGAAGTAGATTAGATATTAGCTGTAGAATGATAGCTTTTCCTAGTGAGTAGATGTTAGCTTTTCTATGTGTAGGGATTTGTGTTGTTTTCTCTTTGACTTGTTGAATTTCCGTTCCAAACCGCGTGTTAATATTGTATTGGGCCTGAAAACCTTTTGAGAGTGAAGAGTGGAACCAAACACTGACTTTGTTTAGTGCTGACCCAGAACACTCATACCCATGCTGCATCGGGACTGTGGCTGAAGGGTCTTCACACAAGCCTGGGTGTGTGTGTGCGCGTGTGTGTGTGTCTGTCTGTCCGCATCATGAGTGGAAGTCGTCACCACGTACAGTACATCCAAATATGTTGAACTTTAATTTATACAAACATCAAAAACTGTAGATATGTAGATAATAGAATACTCGTTTTACAGCGGACTGCTCACTAGACCATGGAAGTGCCATTAAAGATGATTCTTACAGCCTTTAGTGAGACAGCAAGTCTGAATGAATTTGTGTGTGATCCAAAATTCTGCAAAAACTATTTTTTAGCTAAGCCTTAATGTCTTTTCTCTGGATGAACTGCCTGGTATCTCATAGGATTGACACTATGTTGTAAATACTACGGAAATGGCAACAGGTTCATGTCAGTCAAGTTAGCTGTAGGGTCATGAAGAGCCTTTTCTTCCTGCTCTTTAATCATTCATGTTTGCTAAAAGTGTGATCATGTCTTTCTCAAGGCTCACAGTGGGCACCGTTCTGTTTCTATCTCTCTTTTGTCTTTATATATATATATATATATATATATATATATTTTTT
>JAPSES010000211.1:10306614-10318029 GCA_029822895.1 Maxillicosta whitleyi | reverse complement strand
TTTTTTCACGTCATCTTTGCTGTGTTTCTTGTTCATTTCTGCAACCAAAGATGTTGTAGCCATCCATAGTAAAGCTCTCGGTCAAAGAAAAAAAAAAAAAAAAAAAAAACAGCTCTGCGTGGTCATCTAGCCAGAGAAAAAAAAAAAGTTACTGGCTTCTGATTGATTCAGAAATAGAAAGACCGCAAAAAGGGTGTTTACATGCACACCATAAATGATGACTGTGGAAATATTCCTAGTTTTGATGGAATTTTTTTGGCTAAACTATCTCACACGTATCCCAAAATGACACAAATCAACCTGTTTCAGCTGGTTTGTAAAATAAAGTGTTTGTTTACATGCGATCGGATTCTAATGGTGTGTTAGCGTGCATGTGAGTTGACTCATGATGGAACACCCAGGACAAACACAGAGCACAGTTTTCACGATGCTATCGAACATGAGCGTTTTCAGACACGGGAGCTAATCATGTAAATAGTCTGTTTTGTTTTTCCTCACACTTCTTTTCGCACCATTTTGTTCCTTTCCAGATAACACAGTGACTTGCAGGTTTTTCAGATTCAGTGCACCATGAAGGAAAATGTCATGGATATTGTTTATATGTTCAGAGAAATGATATTCCATGTATTAGCCATCACTTTTAATACAAAAAAAGGATTTTGGAACTATGAAATGACCACTTGTTACAATGCAGTGTTTATTTATTTTTATTTTATACAAACTTTTAAGCAGAAACGATGACGTAATACGATGAAATCATAATGTTCCGTAACAAATTTATATCATGTAGTTAATGTGTACTGATGGTTGTGGACTTGGTAAACAGTACACAGTATTTGAAAGATTAAAATCTCCTTGCACTTATCTTTAGTCCACACAAATTTGAAAAGGCTCTTGTTATCCATCCTTATGTAGATTTGATGGCTTATTTCATAGCTTCAAAATGTTTTGCTGCTAAAACAGGATTTCCAAACAGGTGCTTAGACGTAGCCCAGTTTTGTTCTTCAAAATGTCTCCTTTTATTTTCATTTGTTCACACAGATTAACTGTCACGTGTTTGTCTTTTGATTCAGTAGTTTCAGTAGCTGCAGATCAATTCAATTTAATACAACAAAGAACACGTGGAACACACCTCTCATTTCTCAGCTATGTATGAGTCAAGTCTGAGTGAATCGTTGACATTCTGAAAACCCAGTGGGCTCGTCTATTTTCCTGCTTGTGAACAGTTTTCTTATTTATACAAGAACTCATTTTGTACACTTTTGTTAAGAGGAAAGAGGTTTTGATATTTGGTTATTTTGCAAAGCCACTAGGCTACTTTTGTCTTCCTGTGCCAGACTTGCTAAATTGTCTGTAACTTGTGTTTTTTTTATGATTGAGATAAGATTTTCCTTCTTTCTTGGTTTTCTCTTTGAATTTGAATATGTCAATTTTCCGTTTTTTAATAAAAGCCTTGTTTCAATGACTGTGTTTTATTTGTTTTAACAGTAACTGTTCGAAGAGTTGAGTCATTATCACCCGTTTAATTTTACTATAGATGCAGGACCCCCCCCCCCAATAAAAGAGGTGGTGCAACATACCCCCAAAGACCCAAACATCCACCTTAAAGACCCAAACGTCCACCTTAAACAACCAAACGTCCACCTTAAAGAACCAAACATCACCTATAAAGACCCAAACGTCCACCTTAAAGAACCAAACATCTACTATAAAGACCCAAACGTCCACCTTAAAGAACCAAACATCTACTATAAAGACCCAAACGTCCACCTTAAAGAACTAAACATCTACTATAAAGACCCAAACGTCCACCTTAAAGAACCAAACATCTACTATAAAGACCCAAACATCCACCTTAAAGACCCAAAGATCCACCTTAAAGAACCAAACATCTACTATAAAGACCCAAACGTCCACCTTAAAGACCCAAACTTCCACAATAAAAATGAACACACCCACTCAGAAGAAACAAACCAACTTCACACTTGTTTTTTCATACTATGATATGATGATACTATAATTTTGTGTACAGTATGTACTGTCTCACTCTCAAGGACAAGGAGATGTCACGTCCAAGGCTGGTTCTGGTGATTGAGCGTCACCTCAAATTCTTCCCAATATATGTGAAAACTTTGTATACTGGTTTGTTTGGCACATATTGTACCTTATTCTGGCAGCTGATGTCACCATGTCTATGCATGTGCTGATACCAACATATCAGTTGCCTCTCTCTCTTGTTCTCTCGCTCTCTCTCACTCTCTCGCTCTCTCTTTCTCTCTCTCTCTCTCCTTATATTTAAACAGAATTGATGTTTTTATAGATATTTGAAATGTTCCCATCATAAGTAAATGGAAGAAAAAAATAAATAAATAAAAATCTTTAAAAATGTGAATTTTGACCTACTTTTTTTTATTTATTTTTTTTACCCAAAATGTAATTAGATCTATTCTGGGTCACTGGTACTATATAAACACACTTTGGTATGAATCCAACCAGTAGTTTTGCTGCTGCAGACATGTGACAATTTGTCTATTATATGTAAAAGGGGAGGGGGAAAGATTTTAAAAATTCATTAAAATTATTGGACCTGTGGCCTACTTTTCTGAAAATGTAATGACATCTATTCTAGGTCACTAGCAATTTATAAACCCAATTTAGTATGAATTCAACAAATAGATTTACTGCAGCAGTGTTAAACATACGAACCTGAAAAGAAAAAAAACCCAAAAACAATATCCCTTGCAGGTTTTATATTCTTAATTCTTCATTTTGCCAAGTGTTGTGTCCCACCTGACAAGATTAAACAAATGAACACTGGTCCTAAAATAAGACCTGGGTAACTGATAATAATAATAATAATAATAATAAAATAAAAACTCTCTGACGCAAACTCTGCTAATCTTTAACTGCTAAATTCCCCTCTAGAATATCCAGTAACCCATTATATGTCAGTGGTTATCTGGAGCTACATTTTCTACAGTAAAAAGCTAAATTAGCCTTTTTTAAAACCACAGGGATCACAGTGACACTGAGGTGCATGTGTATAAATTACCATAACTCCTCACTACTTCATGCAATTTTAATCATTCAAACTGCCCCTGAAAGGTGAACAAGAACTTTTTCAGAAACTACCACTGCTAAAAAATAAATAAATAAATAAAAAACCTGGCTATTGACAAATATAAAAGCCTGTAACGTGGATTCAAAAAGCTCCAGAATTGTACAACTGGAAAATAGTTTGAATTAGATTTTTACAATCTCAGAAATGCTAAATCTGCACTTTTCAAGAATTTATAAAAAGAAACTTGAAGAGAATTACATACCGTTTTTGTACTTTTCTTTTTATAGCACACAGTTTGAGGTATTTAATTACATAAGAATGGTAAATACTTGACAGAAGTTCTACTTCTCCTGGAAAAGGGGTGTAAATTATTTACATATTGGGCTTTTTTTGGACACAATTATTGACAAAAATAGACAAAAAAGACTTTGTTTTAAGGTGTTTTAATAAATATATCTAGTATGGTGCTAAGAGGGTTAAAGCCGACAGCTTTCCTTTGAGCCGAAAGGAGCATGAGCTGAAATTTTCTTTTTTTTTTTTTTTTAACATTTTCTGTTGGATAGAGTTATATTAGGACAGTCCTGATGGTGCACTTTTCTACAAAGCTGTTTCAGACGTCTACAGTCGATGATGACCTGTTCAATGTGGGCAGCTGGTGTCGGTACTAAACTTAAAGACGTGTGCAGATCTTTACTCAGCGTTCAGCATTTCTTCCGTCCCATGTGCCACTATGAGCAGCTCGTTTGCATTGCACTTCCTTCCATCAGGCTAAAGCAGCCCGTCTGATTGGTCGGCCCGCTGTATTGTTCCTGCCTACCTGTGTCTATTTTGGGCTATAGTCTATCCTCTGAGCAGGAGGACTTAACAGTACATTCCATCACCAGGTCAGCTCCACACATTTCACTGGCTGTCTAGTCCGCACCGTAGCCATCTTGTAGCTATGATGTAAAACCCATACACGACTCAGAGAATCACACGTACCTGCTGAGTTTTCACCACCTCTCGAACATCCATCTCTGTGGACTAAACTCAAGTAATATCAAGTGTAATTTCATGTCACAGAAGCGATTAAAAGTATTAACATGATATTCATTCCTTACTTTTCACTGTCTATATTCTAACAGCTCCTAACATCATTGTATCCGTGTGGTTCCAACCAACAGTTTTCATAGCAGATGGTTGAAAACACACAAGTTTAACAGGTTTAAATAAAAATAGCTGCATCCCATTTTAGGTCCAACAGTTCATGGTTTATTCTGCGTCACTGGAAAGACCTCCTGGGGAAATGAAATATCACTGTTGGTGTTATTATTACAGTAACACATGAGCTTTATTTTCACAAGCTGACATCTCTTTTACCTGATATGACCTCTACCTCACTGCCTCTTAAAGTTTTACACAGAACAGATCCAGTGTTTTTTTTTTTTCTCTAAACTTTCAGGGTCATCCAATAAACATCTCTTGAGTTCATACAGTCTGAGTTTTAATCTACACTGCCGTTGTCTGTGCCGCTGCAGAAACCAGGGCTACGTTCCAAATCTGATCTAGTCATATGCAACTCATATTTGTTTTTTATGACAGTGTGATAAGCACAAATCACACGGAATGTTATTTTTTCAATTTCCATCTGGCCTACTTCCATATGATGTCCTGAAACGGACACAGATGGGATCTTTATGCTGCTCCACAAAGGGAATTTAGCACTGCAAAAAAATAAAAATAAAAAAATAAAAAATAATAATAATAATAATGTTCTAGTCTGAATATCTCAGAGACGGACGGACAGGTGGGCGGACTGACTGACTGACTGAATGACTGATTGATTGATTGATTTTTGTTTGGTTGTTTTTTAATGTGACCTAAATCTGAACATTTGGAATTCTTGTGACTTTAACACAATTTTAAATAGAGATTTATCAAACTTTATACTCACCATTTACATATTTAACAATACTTCAAATACTTATATATGAATACAACAGTAAAATTAATCCAACACATCATATAGTAAAACACTGATGAGTTTCATATTACTGCACAGTGCATACTGGTAACATTTAGATTAAAAGTTAAGTAAAAGTAAGGTTTACAATGAGCAGTCTGAGTAGTAATTTAGTAAATAATTGAGCCTATGTGACTTAATGCTTCACGGGGCTGTTACATTGCTTTAATATGTCGATGACTTAAAGACACTTTTAAAGCTATTGATATATTAAAGGTACAATGGTGCTTTCTGATCATTGCAACAAAAGGTATACAAATAGGCAATGGCTGCTGCCACAGTACTGTGGCACAAAATATCAGTTTGTCTATTTTCACAGACCAATAAATGTTAACATTTGTACTAGAGCCACTCATGCATACTGGTGCATGAATTCATTCACTTCTTGTTTTTTTTTTTTGTTTTTTTTAACTCATTAGCCTCTTGTTGCCATACTACTGTGGTCATATATGGCATATATTTCATTGAGTTCTTTTGTGCATTTGGCTACTACAGTACTATGGCAATGGATGGAAAAAATGACAAATTGGTGACATTATACTATATAGAGGAGGAATTATTGTTCTAAATACTCTATATGTTGCTTTATGGTGTTCTTTGCTCTGGAGAAGGTGGGTGGAGCTACATGTTAGATGCAGTAGTGTGACTTCAGTTCTGTGTTAGGTCTATGTATTGAGCGCTGCGCTCCAAATTCTCCACTCTGAACATTGTCCCAGTGGCTGATTTATAACATTCTAACATACTTGGTTTACCTACTGGCTAAGTCTATGGCAGACTTGTGTGTGCATATTCTACTTCTGTCCAAAATAAATAATATATTTAATAAGACAATGTCTGAAGAACTTTCATTCATCAGTATTCATTACAATCTCCTTTATTTCAGTAATGACAGCATCAGATGTACACTGCTAACTGTCTTTACAAAAATATTAAGTTCTCAGACATATTCAGAGTTTTATACACAAACCTGGTATTTGTTTTCTTTTTCTTTTCTTTTTTTAACATCCCAAAGGCCACATCAAAGTCACAATGCAAAATTGCAACTGATTTCTAACAGCTAAATGTACTGTATACGTTACACATACAATCTGTGTTGTTTGTCAGCCTCAGATGTCTTGAAGTGACTTGAAATTCATTAGTTCAGGGTATACACAAACAGACAAAACACCCATGCTCTAAAAGAGATGTTTGTATGAAAATATCTTACACACATATATTAAAAGATTAATCTTTTCATCTACATCACATCCTCATACAAAAAATAAATAAATACAAAAACTGTTTCTACACTGCTCATGAGGCAGTGAGTTTTTATAAGAGTCTAAAGCTTAAAAGTGCAGATTTTAGAATTACTGATGGCTGGAGTAGAAAAACTAAAAAATATCTGATGCTCAACTCTGTCTGTGGGTGATTTTATCTACTTATGGGTCTACTGAGTGTACAACTAATGACACACCGTAATATGATGAGTTCACAGCAGCCAAATGGAGCAATACAAATCAGATACAGAGGAATGGCCAGAGTACAGTAAACAATAACAGTGAGGTAAAGGGTCAGTGCATTACAGGGGTGTCGTGACAAAACCAGCATAAGACTGCGTAAGAGAAAATACCAAGCAAACAACAAGGTGATCCATCAAAAATGTATAGTCCTCATGTAGTTCTTAAATAAATCCAACCAGATGATTGACTTAAAGCTTTGGAATAGTCCCGTTTTGAGACAAATATACTGTATATAGCTTATAAATACTTTAGATGAATGACTTCAGTCTCGGCCGCCTCCTGTTATTTGTAGCAGGAAGCTGAACAGGTAGATGATGTCCAGGTAGATGGCAAGTGTGGCAAAAATATATTCCTCAGGACTGATAGTGTAGCGCTTGTTTCCTAACAGCATTTGAGTGTCGAAAGCCAAGAACTGTGACAAAGAAAGAGACACAAAAGATGAGTGAAAAACAAGAGGACCACTGCATGATGTGACATTTTATGATCATGTGATTTTTACCAGAGTGAAGAGAATGGCTCCTCCTACAGCATAAGTGGCATGTAACCATGGAACCTGTGACAGCATAACAACATTACAAAACACTGCTAAGAAGGATGGCAAGATGCTAATTTAAGAAAGTCAGCACAGTGCAGATTATCTGAAAGGCTAATCCTTCCTCGTTGACAAACATCCAAGTCAGGACCAACTGAAGCAATTAACATGTGACTGTGGTTAGACTGGTCTTTAGTCGCACATATTCAAGACAAGACAAGGTAGAGAGGCTGAAGGTGCAGAACTTACATATCCAAAAGGGACGACGATGGAGATAGTGATGGCACAAAGAAGCATAACTATACACAAAGAGAACAGCACGCCCTGACAGGATGTAACGTCAATCTGTAGTGGATGAGAAAGAATTCAGAATAAGTGATCAGAACAAAGTCTGAGGCTTGAATCTGAAGTCTGGAGTCGGTCCTCTCACCTTAGTCTGGAAGCTGAAGATGGTGACGGAAAGACACACCAGAGCTGTGATTCCCACACAGAGAACCACAGACTTAGTGTTGTAAAAGCTGCAGAGGAAGCAGAGCAAATACATTTACTCATAAACATAACATAGGTCAACATACAGTGGGTGGCTGTGGCTCAGTTGGTAGAGCGGGTTGTCCAATGGTTCAAATCCTGGTTCTCACTGTCCCATTGTCGAAGTGTCCCTGAGCAAGACACTGAACCCTAAATTTCTCCCAGTAGGGTCTGGCATGGTACATTAGCATAGTAGCTGTCTACTGGTGTATGAGTGTGTGTGAATGGGTGAATGTGAGGCTTTGTAAAGCGCTTTGAGAACCAAAGTGTAGATATAGCGCTATATAAGTGCAGTCCATTTACTGTTTCTATCTGTAGAAATGTTTCATACAGACATACACCTGGAAAAATGTAAATGTTTACTTACCTTGATACAAATCCCATCATGAAGGCCATGCTCAAAGTCTGCAAGAAATGAAGAAACAAAGCAAATATTGTTACCAAAGATAATAGATGTCAGTAAAAGAAACTGCATCATTGTACATTTATACAACATATTTAACCCTTTAAGACCCAGTGCTACTTTTGTGGCAGTTCCAATATGATTTTATTATTTCTCTACTTAACCTTTCTTAAGTGATTTATCACCATTTATTGCAATATTATCTACTTTATTTCAAGTAGCATGTGGATGTTCATAAAAGCTCTATTAAAGTTGAGTTTTATATCAGAAATAGAAAAACTGAAGAAAAGGTGACTTTTTTTGTAAATTATATCATTAACAGAATATAAAAACAAGCATCTCCATCCACTGTTATTTATCAAACTCCATGGGTGAATTAATGTTGTAGGAGATAAAAATGTATTTTATATTTAAGTTATTATTTTTAGTGTTTTATGAATGGTTTTGGAACTTACTTTTATTGTGTTTTATGAATATTTTTAATGTGAGCGTATGGTTGTGTTTTCTATTTGTGTAACTTCTGCTGTATTGGTCAGGTTGCTTTCAAAAAAGAGATTTTTAATCTCAATGAGCTGTTTTCATGTTCACTACGGAGCCTCTGAAGGTTCAAATGTGTCATATCTGATGAAGATGAAAAGACGATAAACTGTATTTTACACCAATTATTTACATGTTTTGGTAGAATTAGTGGAACAACAGGTATTAAACAGTTTAGATCAGTAGATGGTTTTGGTCTACAGTTACAATTTGGGTCTTTATGGGTTAAGAGTAATATGTTTAGTGTAAAGATAGATACTCACAAAGAGAACTAAGAGAATTACGTTCCAGGGAAACTGCCTCCTGTTTAGACAAAAGCAGATTATCAATGTCAAGAATGCACATGGTATGTCCCAGCAGTGTCGTGTAGGTGATTTTATAAATATTCTAGTTATTCTTTATGTTAGTAATATCAGGCAATGCACTAATTACCTCAGGTCTCCACAGCAGGAAAGTGCAATGTAGGTGGCAAAGAACATGAGACTGTCAAAAAAAAAGGAAAAGAAATGACAGAATAATTAGTCAATGGCTTAAAAATGAATTCTAAGAGGATGTTAACACGAGTTAGAATGTGATTTTACTTACTAAGATGCCATGTACAATCCAGGGTGAGTCTGAATATAATACCTGACAGGTGCACTGGAGAGACAATGAGTGAACGTTTCTATTAGTAATGCATTTTGTCATTAAGGAGTCCAAAAAATAAATGTTTACTAAGAAAAATAGTAGTTACCAAAATGTAAAGAGGGCAATAATCCCTACAGTCACCAAGAGCTGAACCATGAGAATGGCATAGACCTGAAATGTGACAGATTATGTCATTAAAATATGTGACTCTTTACTTATTTACTACTCTGATGTACTGGGTATGATTTCATTACCTTCCTGATGAAGGTCTGCCTGATGACCTTGTCGTCCCAGGCGAACTGGGCTTCCATGTCTTCATAGCCTGTGGAAAAAGACAGGAGGGGAAGATATTAGTGGAACCGAAACTGAAGTTACACTGAGATTCTGACGCGTCATTCAAACATGTGATGTGAGTTATAAAAATAATTGTAATATACATATAAGATCATATATAATCATGTCATGAATGTAATTATAAGTGAATGTATTTACTGTTCATACTTTATAATTACTAATGGTATTATCATCCATATCATTCAGGTTTTTGCTTTTGTTACCTGCTGTGGCCTCTTGGTAAGTGGGGGGTTCATTGTCGTTGTTGGCCTGCTGAGGTAGAATCAGATTTAACAGGGTCAGAACAATTATCCTCAGCTGTGTAAACAACTTGTCCTCATTCACACAAATAGGTTATTATACTTTCTTCCAGTTTTATTTTAATTGTGTGCATCTCTGTGAATCCGAATGTGCCGTTAAAGCCGTTCGCAGATCTTTTCCTCTAGCAGATTTGTCTATAGCCTCCATCTTTGATTATTTCAGAGGATTAGGATGGACATGGATGGGCTTTCATGTTTCGACAGACAGCACAGAAAAATAATATTACACAAACAGATCAACTAACAATAAATTCTGATTTTATATGAAAACTATTAAAACAGATAACAGTACTTGGTTGATCATGTTTGACTATAAGCCTGGTTATGATTTTGTCATTAAAGAACAGGATATTGTAGGAAAGAGGATGAAATCTCCACATGTTATAGTAACATTTGAAATATGTGGTTATTTTAGTACATTCAAATAAAAATGGTCTGTTACAATCCAAAAAAAAAAAGACAAATATATGAACTGCGAGACTCTGCAGAATGTAACATGTAAATATGATACAATGACAAGGACAATTTAACAGATACCTTTTCCTTTTTCATGATTTTATCCTTTTTGGTCCCTTGTTTTGCTGAAGATTTCAAAGTTTAGACTCTTCCAAAATTACAGCTGTGAAGTTTTCCAGTTAGTAGCTTCTTTAAAATCCCCAAACTCCAAAATTCTCAGCTTCTCTTCTGCCTCATGTGAGGCC
This sequence comes from Maxillicosta whitleyi, assembly GCA_029822895.1. Classification (NCBI taxonomy): domain Eukaryota; kingdom Metazoa; phylum Chordata; class Actinopteri; order Perciformes; family Neosebastidae; genus Maxillicosta; species Maxillicosta whitleyi. The sequence goes on along the minus strand of JAPSES010000211.1, from coordinate 10,307,483 downwards.
CAAATCACAGCAAATTGTGAACAAAAAGCAGCGTATAGAGTAGATGTGCCGCTCTGAATCGGTCTCTTCACTGCGCGGATTACACTGGAGCTTTATAGATGTCCATGTGGTTAATCTCTTGCTAACCCTGATCCTGCATCACCCTTATCCTCTGTATAATGAGGCCGTTCTAGCAATGTCCAGGTAGTCCCAAATCACTGAGATGAAGACCGACTGTGCCACTGCTGAAACTCAACAGGGGTGTGACTTCTGACTCCTTTAGCTGGAATAGAATTTATCAACATTGTCCCAGAATAGTTAATCTTCCTAGCCCTCATCAGAAAGATTGAAAGAACTTATTTATTTGAATTACATATGCATTGCATAACGTTTTGCCCCACTTTATAGACGTAATAGGCACAGATATGAGTATTACTTAACACTGAGTACATACAGCGTGTATTTGTCTTATAACAAGCAGGAGAAACTGAACTTATACACTTTAAAACTGATCTGCATAAAAAGTCAAATTAAAGCTGCAGCCAGAAAATGTGAGCAGCATTAAATAAAAACAAATGCAAACAAGTGAATCAAAGTAAAATACATGACATTTTACAAAATGATAATTATCACAACCAGTAGATAAATGAATTAAAGACCTATGAGTTCAATATGATAGAAATTAAGATAGAAGATGAAGATGCATATGAATTAGAAACAATAAAACACCATAAAATACTACTATTGACAGTGCAAAGCAAATAAACCTCATTCTATAAAACTGATGGTTACAGGCGGGTGTCATATTAAACAATATATAAATAATAATAATAATAATTATTATTATTATTATTATTATATATATATGTATGTATGTATGTATGTATGTA
>JAPSES010000211.1:10279926-10306514 GCA_029822895.1 Maxillicosta whitleyi | reverse complement strand
TTTAAAAAAATTCCTGGATCCAGACAGTGATCCAGATCATCTCCAAAATTTAATCATCTGTTCCTTGTCTCAGAGCGAACATTTCCTGAAAATTTCATTATGTTTGGGGCGTGCTGCAGACTACCACATCAGACACACTGTAGTGTAGTCACACATACTGTGGTCTGTTCGTCAGGTCGATGGATCAGGATCAGGATCAGGTCGGTGGTCCATGCAGACAGCTGTTGGTCCACTCCTGCATCCTCTATCTTCCTCCGCAGCAGTGAACGTCTGATGGTGTTAAAAGCACTGGAGAAGTTAAAGAACATGCCTGTCACAGTGCTCTTGGGGACTCCAGGTGGGAAAGTGCCCGGTGCAGCAGGTAGGTGATGGCATCATCGGCTCCAATGCCTGGACAGTAGGCGAACTGCAGCGGGTCCAATACAGAGCTCACCTGGGAGCAGAGATGGCAGAGGATGATCCTCTCCATGGTCTTCATGAGGGGGGAGGTCAAAGCCACATGTCTGTAGTGGTTGGGTTCACTGGGATGAGGTTTTTTTAGTAATTGGAACCACACAGGAGGTCTTCCACAGGGTGACGACTCTCTCCAGCCTGAGGCTCAGATTGAATAAGTGTCGGACCACCTCACTGAGCTGGTCCGCACACTCTCTGAGCAGTCTGGAGCAGAGACCATCCGGGCCTGTGGCTTTCCTGGCCTTTTTCTTTCTGAGCTCCCACCTAAGGGGGGAGGAGGTGACTGTTGGGTGGTTCTGTGACAGGAGGGGGTTGTGAAGAGATGAGTGAGGGACAGGGGGGCGATGGTGGTCTCAGCAAGGGAGAGTCTGGTGAGCTGAGGGGATGGAAGGAGGGACGGTTTGACCAACTCTGAGGTGTCAATGGAGCCAGCAGGGGGGAGGTCACCACATTAGAGAGGTGTGAAGAGGGGCCTGGATGGGAGGGGGCTGGAGCCATAATCAAACCTGTTGAAATGTAAATTCAACTCATTTTCACAGTCCTGGTCTCCATCCAGAGAGTGTCCTACCTGCTTTGTCCCATGGCCTGAGATAGTTTTCAGGACATTCCACACATCTCGGACATTATTGTTCTCCAGACGCCGTTCCAGTTCCTTCCTGTAGCCGTCTTTGCACCTCCTGATGCTGCTCCCCCTAGACCCTCTTTGTCCCCTGAGATGAAGGCCCTCTTCTCGTTCAGCAGAGCCTTCAGATTAGGGGTCACCCAGGGCTTGTTGTTGGGAAAACACTGTACTGTCTTGGAGGGTATGGTGTTTTCCACACAGAAGTGGATGTAGTCTGTGATGCAGTGGGTCAGACTGTCACACAGTGTGTCCCAGTCCATGGTGTCGAAGCAGTCCCTCAGTCGCTCACAAGCATCCTCAGTCCATACCTTCACTGTTTTCTTCTGTGCAGGCATCATCCGTAGCATTGGGGTGTAGACAGGAAGGAGATGAATGAGGTTGTGATCAGAGCGGCCAGGGGAAATGGAGGGAGGACATGTTGTAAACCAACACAGTGAAACTCTAATTATGATGTATAAATGTGTGGGGGTTTTTTTTTTTTTTGTTTTGTTTTTTGTATTGTATGGTTAGGTAGGTCGTAGGAAAATGCAGGAGGAGTACAACTGAAGTTATTTTAATAATCTGAAGTTTTTATGCTGAAAATCATCATATCCTACTATAGATCATCATACTGTGTTACAACAACTTTTGTTTTAGATTAATTTATTTTTGAATAGTCTAATATGTAATCCTAGTTATTGCGTTATCATCAGTGTTGTAGTCTCCGGTTACTAGGAGCCTGTACTTATTGTTAGAGTTGAGCAGTTGTAACCATACGCCCGCCCTCCGTCCTGCCGCCAGTCAACCCACTGTTAACGTCTCCACCGTCGTCACGCCATTTTCCACTGACGACTGAGAGGATCGAACCGGCCAGAGAAGAGCGGATAATCTGAGCTGTGAACCGCAACAAATACGGTACAATCAAACTGGGCGTTTATTCCATTTATATCATGTTTGTGCATTTTGATATTCTGCGCGTGTATCGGTTGATCGGTCATCAGTTAATCCATTGGGGTTTTCGGTAGTCGTTGTAAAAAAAACTAGGCCGCGGACAGACAGCCATTTTAGCTACCATCGGCTAGCTTTTAGCATCAGTAGCTTCGAGGCGTCGAAACAATCTAATGTTAAACACAGAACCCATAATCATATATAACTTCGTATATATCCAATTGTACGTTAGTAGTTACATTACTCTGATGCTCTCATCTGTCAGTTGCTCAAACCTAGCTATCGTCAATAAATGGAACCTTGTTGCTTTAGCTAACGATACGATGCACGTCTTCCGTTAGCATGCAGCAGGCCTAGCTCCATTTGCAGCCCTGGGCACAATGCGTGTTGAGAGAAATGCGCGAAATACTACATGCATTTGCGTATTTTGCAGCAAGTTGATGTGAGAAGAAGCAAAAAGCCGCCACGCTTCCTGTGTAATTGAACTGAACACGTAACTTAAAGAAGCCTGAATGCTTTGTATAGCAGTATACCATGTTTTGTTCTCAGTTTATAAGATTGTCGTGGGACATTTATGTCTTTGTGAATATACTTGTATCCCCCGAGGGATGTTCAGAGATATCACTAAACACTTTTTTTTTGCAGTTGTGGGTACTTAATAATATATTATCTGGTTATATTATTGCAGCAGAATGCAACTCTACCTCGACCAAATTTTCGGGGGGGGGGGGGGGGATAAAAGTCGGATATTATGTGAAATAGGTTTTCACATTGCAGAAATATTAAATCAGTATTGAACATCTGTGGACTTGAAGATGAGTCTGGTCTTTGAACAGGCTCAAATGAAAGAAAACAATACTTGTGGTCAAATGTGTATTTGTTTTGTGTTATTGCTACATTAATAACCCATTGTTTGACTTTATTTTTCAGACTCCATCATGCATCGTGACTGTCCTCTTGACTGTAAAGTCTACGTTGGAAATTTGGGCAACAATGGAAACAAGACTGAGCTAGAGAGAGCATTTGGTTATTATGGCCCCCTCCGCAGTGTTTGGGTGGCAAGGAACCCTCCAGGCTTTGCCTTTGTAGAATTTGAAGACCCCAGAGATGCTACTGATGCAGTACGTGAGCTCGATGGAAGGTAAGCAGCCTCTAAACTCATTTTAAAAGCTGAAGACAAAGTCAAGTCTTGTTTGACCTTTTTAAAGATTGATGATGACCGTCTGGCTATTTTTTACAGGACTCTGTGTGGCTGTCGGGTTCGAGTAGAGCTGTCCAATGGTGAGAAGCGCAGCCGCACCCGTGGTGCTCCCCCTTCGTGGAGCAGGCGTCCTCGAGACAGAGATGACTACAGGCGTCGTAGCCCACCACCAAGGCGAAGGTAACCCACATGTTGTTTGACGGTCACCACTAGAAACAATGGATTTATTTTATCTGAATCCTGTTCGGTGACTTACTGATACCATTCTCTTACCCACAGTAAATTTCCTGATTATTCATATTTTTCAAATCCAGGTTTTTTTCTAGTGTGTAATCTTTTGTGCTGAATATACATTTGTTTGCAATGTCTTAAGGCCTGCAGTTTCATTTTCATTACCATTATGGGTTAATTTGTGTGGGACCAGAATCTAATACACTTCAATAACCAAAAACATGACATAGGATTAGGACATTATACTAGGTTATATAGCAAAGCCATTTCTGATTCAAAATACATCTTGAAATCTGGCCATTGATAGACATTAATCTGACCTGAAAGACTGACGATGTCTGTTATTACTACATTCAATTACAGATTATATTCTATACAGGAAACACTCATTTTAAATTGGGGGGGATTTAAGTGCCAAATGTGATGCCTTTTTTCTCTTAATGTTTGAGGATCCTTTTCATTTTTCATCTATATTAATAAGAATGAAACCCGTTGCAGAGCCACCACCATGCCTCTTCTCACCACCCTCAATCAACTAGTCCTCTTTCAGCATCATGTGACTGCTGACCATCGTGCCCCAATCAGCTTGGCTGGTGCTGTCACATGACCCAGGCATGGCCAGTCGTCAGGTTGCACCAGCCCATTGGTTCCTCAGCATGCCGTTCTCAACCTCCTCCTCCTTCAACCTTAACCCAAACGGCAGCGGCCCACCTCACATTCCCGACCAATCAGCGTATTACGTTCCCAAATGTCTACAACCTACCAGCAGCAGCCTTCGGCTAACCAATTAAAGCAGGAAAAAAGCCACAGCCAGCCCCCATCTGCCTGCCACCTAATCACCTTGCAGCATCTGGCCAGTCCTATTCAGCCAATTCTACCTACCCGGGCGACAGTCTGCCTCCCTTTCGTCATATCTAGCTTGTTGAAAACCAAAAATACTAGTAAGTTTTCCTGCTTCATTCAGTACACTGCTGATTACAGTTTTGAAAGTGAAGAGACAGCTGGTTTAAAAAAGGTTGTTCTTTTTTTTTCTTTTTCTTATTTGAATCAGTTTGTCATTTTGTCGTCACCCTTAACTGTAACTTCTTATTTTAAAGGGCAGTGGTCCAACATCAAATGTCTGGAACTTCACATTTCCAGAGATTTCGATTATAGATTATCATCTGGTCTCTCTTGGGGCTCTGAGCAGAATTAGGAAGTCACACGAATCAAAAACTCTTCTCAACCCCCCAGTGGATACCAAAAACATTTTTCTGCTTTACGGTTGGTTTTAGCAGAATTGAGTCTGGTTATTCTTAGTAACCAGTATACAATTTACTTCTAGTAGCTTCAAATTTCCTATGTTCCCCCTTTAAAGTGAAGTGGACCAGTTTGCACAGATGGTGGCCTGTGTGTGTCTGTAACTTCCACACTATGGCCATTCCCACAGCAGTGTTCAGACAGCTATTAGTCCCATCCTATTCCACACCTTTATATTCTAAATAAAAATCCATTACTTTGGTTATTTTATTAATACTTTACATCTTTGACCATAGGTTAGTGGTTTTGGTAAGTTGAACCAAGATGAACAGAAGGCAGATGATAAGTTCATTTTGTACTGTGGGGAAGGTGTTGTCTAACCACCTGCCATCTTTATGGGCTCGGTCCACTCCGTTTTATTTTTGACATAAACACTTGAGTCATTTATTTCCATTTTTGAGTTATTGAGGTAGACAGAGGGCTTCGAATAAGGAGGCTCACGTTATAAATGGATGTGAATGCTGTGGAGCTCTACGGGCAAGCGATCAGTCCGTCTTAGTTTGTTAACATGTCTGTATTGTCCCTGCGCAGATCCCCCCGCAGGAGGAGCTTCAGCCGCAGTCGAAGCAGGTTTGTCACACTTTCTTTGTAATAAAACAAGTCAAATATCAGACCATTACTGGAACAAAATAGGATGACATGACTTTTATTTAAGTTGGTTAATGTGAACGGATGCTTCTTCACTTTGCAGGTCTTTTTCCAGAGACAGAAGGAGGGAGAGGTCCCTCTCTCGGGATAGGAACCACAAACCTTCAAGGTCCTTTTCACGATCAAGGAGGTTAGTAAAATGTGTATATGTAGTAATTAATGCAACAGAACGGACCTGTTGTAAATGTGTTTCGGGTCATAAAGTTCAACTTAAAAAGCATAATTCACTGTTAAATTGGCCATAAATACAGGTTGCTTCAAATGCTAAAAATGTTGCTTTGGAGGTTTTGGTTTATTTCATTGTGTTGTGATCATACTGAACTTTTTTTTTTTTTCTTGTGTCTTCACAGCCGCTCCAGGTCAAATGACAGAAAATAGAAGGATGAGTGTCAAATGCAAAGGGAGCTAACGAAAACGGTTGTACAGTTGTTGCCGTTTCATGTGATGGACTTACACATGACTGTGTAGTCATTTTGCGTTGGGTTTTTTTTAAACAATCAAGCATTTTAGTGTCCTTTCCCCTTCCTCATTATGGTCATGTTTCATGTGCATTGAATCGGTGTGTGCACATACAGGTCTAATGCCCCGAGTCACGTCTCCCTGTTCGGTTCTTAACCAGTTGTGGCACCCAGCATTCCAGGTCACCAGTATATCTTTAAGAGCTTTGGTTTGTTAATGAATGTACTGTGTATTATGACATGTAGTGTGATAGTTTTCCCATTTTCATTGTTAAAATGCCAGCTTTTTGTGTTTGTTTTAAAGGAAGGATTGGAATAGTATGTAAGAAATTCCCTCCTTTTGATTGTCTGTCTTCAAGCCAACCTATTTGTAATGTGTTACTTTCTTACTTCATACTGAAGGTTTCCATCTGTTAATGGATGGTAGGTTGTAAAAAACAAAAAAAAAGGAAAAAAAAACACCCTCAATCAAGATGCAGATCTATAGCATTGATGAAAAGGTGTAATAAACAAGGATAATTTTTGCGTATGAAGTTTTCCATTATTTTTCTCTTTGATACTATGTGAATGGTCTGATTAAAAAATACTGGTTGTTTAAAAATCTGTCCCTTGTCTTCATGAACATATTTTACAATATTCACGTAATGCCTCCTCTTTTCCACTAGAGGGCAGCACCACACTATTGATCCACAACAGGCTTTGATTGATTTTAACACTTTCCAGGCGAAGCTTAATAGGAAGTATTTTTGCTTATAAGCCACACTTTGCACTGAAATGCTTGACATTTGTTTAGTCTCTTATGAGACACTAAGTCTTGTTCTGCAACCATGATCTGACAGAATGTCATATATATATATATATATTTTAACATAATTGCAGTGAATTTGAAGTTGGCTGGAAAGTTGAGAGCTGAGTTTTCCCCAATCTCTTACTCATTTCCACTTTTCAACAAAAACATGTTCTACTGTTGCAGGTGCAGATTCAATCTAATTTGCAGACACTGAATTCTGTGAAAATCCATAATCATGTTAGATAATTAATAATTCCATAATAATTCCATTTTCTGTCAATGTGTCTATAAATGCTGTGTGGTTTTGTAATCTCAAAAACAAGATCAAATTACATGTAATTTGATGAAGAGCACTTTCTCAGTGATGACAGAAAATTGTTGGAGTCACGTGAGTATAAATCTGTGCCTGCACATGGTTTCTGCAGCAGGTTTTCGTTGCTGTTTTGCGCATTTATGTTCCCATTAGTTCAGTGTAGTTCCTCATATGTACTTCACAGTAGTCACCTGGTGGTACTGTTGAGGCTCATACTGTACTTCAGTGTTTTACAAGCCAGTACATAAAACTACTCAGAATGGTAGTCCAGATTTATTATAAGAATTTTAAGGTTTTGCAAAGATCTGGGCCCTGTGTAGATTTATTTTATATTGTTTGCAGAAATACAGACCAATTCTAGTTGATCACAAATTTTGTTTAACCTCTGAAACTCAAACAGTTCAACCAATAATGATCCATTAATTCTATACATGTACAGTTCCTCAGCTTTATGAGTAAAATGACTGTTGTTTTTATGTTCAAATAAGGATATATTTAGCAGAAAAAATAGCTTTTTATTCCATTTTCTGTGTTTTTATACAATAACCTTTAAATTTACTCTGAGCTTTAATGAACATGCTCAGCAAAGGAAACAAAACTAACTGATTTACACTGAAAAATGTAAAAATACAGAGAATGATATAATAAATGGTGATAAATCACGTAGGAAAACTTAAATATAGAGAGAAAATTTGGTTCATAACTTCAGAAGTTTGAAGTCTGTGAAATGACCTGCAAAAGTATATAAATTATGTTTAATATATTCATTAACAACAGATGTTTTAAATGTTAAAATCCCAAACAGCCGCTGACATCCAAAACCATCTACTGATATAAAATGTTTCATAACTTCTGAAACTCTAATCCTATCAGTACTTGTAATTGATATAAATTAGAATTTGTCATCTTTTCAGATATGACCCATTTGGAGATTCAGAGGCTCTGTAGTTACCATGGAAACACCATCATCTTCTGCAACATTGACTCACCAGTGAAACCCATGGAGTTGGATCAATGACAGTGGATGAACACAGTGGGATTATGTTCAGTTAATGACATTTTACTGAAAAAAAATCACTTTTCTTCTGTTTTTGATTTTATAAACCTTAACTTTATTCTGAGCTTTTATGAACATCTACATGATCAGTGAATTAAATACAGGAAAATACCTGATGTTCACTGAAAAAAAAAAAAAAAAAACAGGATTATGTCATGATATATTGTGGTAAATCACTTAAGAAAAGTTAAATATAGAAAAGAAATTATTTTTGGAACTGACACAAAAGTAACACTGGGTTCAGTTCAGTTCATTTCATAATCAAAACATAATTTCATCCAGACTCTGAAACTAGTTTGAGTCTAAAATATAATCCAGTTTTGACTCTTGGATTAAATTTAATCCATGTGTGGGAGAACTGATCCTTCATGTTATGTTGCAGTTTTTTGTAATTATTTGAGTGTTGTCTTACATTAGAGGTTTATATTATTTAACATCTTGTAATCCAGGTGGAATGTGATTTTTTTTTTTTTTTTTTTTTTTAATTTGTCAAGGTGTGTGTTGAAGTCCTTAGAAACTGATCTGGCAGTTTCAAGCCCCCTGTCTGTGTGTGTGTGTCCCCAGATTCCCTCCTTATGTGTGGTACATCATGTTCATGTGGACCTTATGTAAGCAAGTTGACTTAAAGTTTAACCCTTTCACCGACTCTGATAAGTGATAAGACATCCAAACAAAAGTGTCCTTGCCTGGCTGATAAAGTAGTTCTATTGGTGAACAGAAAAATGTGTTCAAATGCACACTGAGAGTGGGTTAAATCTTGAGTTTTTTTTTTTTTTTTTATGAACCCATTCATTCATATTTGAATGGATGTATTTTTTCATTATAATGAATGAGAGAATAAATTTTTTTTTAAAAACTGAGAAATCACAGACAATGTCATACATGCAGATAATGAGGCTTTTGTGGTGTTTTATAGCCTTTATAATAATAACAGTAAAATAATAAGAGTAATACCTTAAGTCGCGTGTGGAAAAACCGTCTAAATGTAGCCGACAATCGTGGATCTGTTCATTCCCACAGTCATTATAAACACCCACTAGTGTCCCACCGTCCAATTGCTTTTTTCCGTCACACCCCCAGTCCACGGCAGCTCCTTGTTCACGCAACCAGTCCACGTGAACCGGCACAACATCAGAACATAGGGATCTCAAATCTGCGCGCGCTTTTCCACAAGTTACTCAAGTCTGCGTGACATCATAGAAGTGATGAGTCATGGTATCCACGGAGACGGGTCTCTCATTCTAGGAACCCGCGGAAATCCACGCAGAGACTTGTGGTATTTCCACCTCCTGTTATGTAACAAAGATCCTTTAGAGAGATAGAGTCCGTGTTTTAGGCGCCCACGGAAGAAACTAGTCCACAGTGTCGAGTCTTAAAAAAAAAAAAAAAAAACACTCCAGCCTCAGAGCTAATTTTAGGTTTGGTCAGTCTGTGGAGGAGGAAGCATGAATAATGAATATGTTAAAAATAACGTCTTGTAAAATGTAGTGTAAAAAGTAGGCTATTAGTATCAACTTGAAGTATAAATGTGTAGAAAAATAAAATACAATAGGTTTTTACTGTCGTTTCAATACAATGAGAACCAATATAACAACATCTTTCTAAGCATTTATAAATACAATAAAATATAGAGTAAATTTAATGTATACTCGCTTCAAATTAAAGAGAGTTTTATGGGTTGGAAATTTCAGGAAACTTAGAATTTATATAACACACAATAATGCAATAATACATGCAATAAAGAATGATTAAAAAATTACGTTTTAGTAGCTTTATCAATAATTATGCTAGTAAATATTTTAGGGAAGTACAGTGCCCAGCCAAAAACAAAGGTCACAAATAAATAATAATAATTGTGAGTCTGCTAAATGTTACACAATATTTATACAATTTCACAGTAAATACCAGACTTTACAGTGTGTCAAAATAATGACTTATGCTGACTCAAAGATTTTTTTAAACAATTTGAGCCTGAAGAATATTGTTATTGTTGAATATGTTTGTGTCAGCTGTGAATTAAAAAAAAATTTAGTCATCTTAAAAGGGAAGTGGACTCGTCTGTGTCTCGGGCACCACACGAACACCTGGAAAGTGTTGACTGCTGCAGATTGGCATACTGATGTACTTTTGGTCATGGAAGAGATGGAAACAACAGGTTGATGGGACCAGTATTTTGGGACATATTAGAAGTTTTGTAATACAATAGTTCTGCAGTAGCCCTGCCCAGAATTATAAGCCCCTTTTCCACAGCACTTCTCTTCTCTTCTTCACTTCTCTCTTTTTTTAATGGAATTTAATTTGGTTCACTCAACTAATTTTTTTGTGTGACCTATTGAAGAAGAATTTTTAAGTTGATTAAATGTTATACTTTTTTTTCAGTGTACTGGGTTTATTTCACCTTTATTCCATGACGTCTGTGTAAACAAAATGATGGGAACATTTGGTCGCACCTCTGTCATGGCTCTGAAAAACCCTCTGTCGGTAGTAACAGAGCCGTGATAAACATGGAATCATGATTGTGGAACACTAAGTAAAAGGAACACCTCTCCTTCTGCAACTAGGTGTGACATTTTGATGACATACTGCATGTGTGACCCCCACCCCAGGGGATTTAAAAATGAGTGTGGGCCATGTACAGTAAACAAACATATCAACACAACCAGAAAGATGTTGACCCGGTGAGACAGTTTGATCCACGAGCTGTTGTCACTTGGGGTGGAGGACTCTATCCAAGCTAACATCAGTGGGACAGTGAAAGACAGGCCATCTCTGAAACAACACTAATGCTCAGGGTATTTTCAATGCGCAAGTTATAGGTCACACACTGCCCATTTGATTCCAGAACACAGGTGTGTAGAACTCCAGCCTGTCTCACTTCTGTTCCTCCTTTGGTTTGACTGGAAATCAGTCAATGGTGGCATAAAGGTGGGATCACCATCGCACCTTTTTTTGATCTCTGTGTAGAAGTGGCTATAGAATCATAGAACTGAAGTGGGTTACCTAGCAACAGGTAAACAATAGAGCCATGTTGCCACAGTATAACATTTCATGTGCAGAAACAGACATGCCAGCTGAGAGGTTATTCAACTGAAAATGCCAGTGGAATTTATTGAGCCAGTAAAGAAAGACAATAAATGAACTGTAGCAGAGGATCAAGAATCCATGGATCTCCTCGGGTCAACAGACTTTTTTAGACACATAATATCCCTGAACCTAAACCTGACCAACTGAATCAACCCCAGATCATAAAACTGCCCCCACAGGGTTGTACAGCAGGCACTAGGCATGATGGGTAATCACTTTATCATATTTTCTTGTCACCCTGATGCACCCATCACAGTGGAACAGGGTCAGACTGGACTCATTGGATCACATGACCCGAACCACAGTCCAATGTTTATGCTGTTTAAGAAATCAGAAGCTACTCACTGCATCAGATATGTTTGTTTGTTTGTTTGTTTGTTTGTTTGTTTTTTGACCAGTAATTATCCTATGGATAGCGTTTACCTGTTTGCTAAGTTAAATCTAGGTAGTGTTTTGTTTTTGTTTTGTTTTTTAGATATTTTGCACAATTTGATCAGGATATATTGTGAACAATTTTGAAGTTGCGACTATATGTTGTCTTGAGTATTAAGAAAAATGCACAGATTTCAGATCAGTTGAAATGTAATTTTTTGTTCCCAACTTAAATGTAAAAATTGAACTAGCACAGAAGAAAATATAAGCAAAGATACACAAGTGCAACTTATATTTTACATCTTTACAGTCTTTGCTCAGTGTTACTGAAACTAAAATATCACGACGTGCACATTGTTCTTTTAAGTCATATTTTTTTGGGATCATATATGAACATGCTGACATTGTGATTAATTGTGCAGCTTGACATCTATCTGTCTGTCCTGATGAATGCAGCTCAGTTTGTGGAGTTTTATTAAGCTCATGCTGAGACGTTAATTAAAGCTGTAAGCACAGTGAGTCTCTGTCTGAACCAGTACTCTGACAAGTGTTAATGTTTATATGTACATTATGCAACCATCACAGCGGGTTACCTAATGAAGTCGCCATAAGCAGAGCTCCTTTGATAACCTTGTGTTTTATTTGGTTAAATGGTTAACCAAATGGTCTTACAGAGACTATAGGCTTCATGTAGTTATGTGTGACATCAGATTTTTCACTGTGTATGCAAAACAAAGGCCCGACTAAAATGCAGCACATAGTGAATAAGACAATTTGACGGGCCCCACAGACCCTCTGCCCTGCAGCTGCCTAAGCTCAGAGATAATAAAGTGTGTAGTCAGCTGTATAAATGCCGAGGCTTTGCACTACAGCTGCCACTCGCTCATAAACAGCACTCACTCATTTATTTTACTTAATTAATTACACTACCTACATGTATATTCATTGTGAGTATGTGAGTCTGGGTGTTTTTTTCTAGTTTCCCATCAGCCGCTGCTTAACAAAGGCCTCAGTGTGGTGTCAGATCAGATGGGCCTTTATACACTGCATTCAACAGTTAGGGCTCATGCTGTCAACACAGTGGGAACCCGGAGGAGTTATCTACTGGTTGACTAAACAAACTTCGCCTCAACAGAGAGTAAACCGAGTGGGTGGATCAAACTTTTGAGGACAATACGCGGTCATTGTGGGGGTTCAAGGCTGATGGTTATTGCACATCCAGAACAGTGGGTTTTAAAAGTACAGACTTATTACCTTAGTCTGAATATGGGTACGAAAGCCTTCTACTTTGTCTAATCAGTTTTTCTGCCCCGGAGGCTTAATCAAACTAGAAAGACAAGACACTTGGCGTACTTATCATGCCAGGGCTCCATCGTGCTGTAATTCAATCCTACAGCCTTATTCGCAATTCATGAAAACATAATAAGATGAATTCCAGCTCCTGTCATTTTTCATGGATTTGCTCCCAGATTGAATTTGTTTATCCATGCACCATGTGACTACATTCACCTTACCAGCAGTACTGTGCGTTTTTTATTTACTATTCAGATTTGACTTTGCTGTTCACATTTTTATTATTATATATTTTTTAATAAATGTGGGTGGCATTAGATTCCAATGTAAACTGGTCATTCCTTAGAGCAGCGTATGAATTTTATCACAAATTTTTTTTCAGCTTTGTAAAATCCAAGCAATATCCTAATTATCACTAATCCATAAGTCATTCCATGCCTACACACCTGAATTACTTCCCTCATGGTGAACAGTTTCAAAAATGACTCCATCATGAACACAGTCCACTTGTTTACAAATTAAAATTAAAACATTACGTAGGCCTTTTCGGAAATTTTGTCATGAAGTGCATCAGAAGCGCAGCAGAAATTTCATTGTCTTTTCCTGAGTGCTGAACACAAATATCACCGTTCCCTCCACCCACCGACTATTCATTCTATAAAACAGCCTTGGTGGACTGTTTTATATTGTAGCAATCTCATTTGTTTTTACGGAGCCTGGGAATGGACGTTAAGAAAATTTAAATATTTGCATTAGAACACAGTAGTTTTGTGTCATAATGCAAAAGTATATTGACTAAATTTGCGTTAATGACGTTTTGGTTTGTATTGTAAAGAAGCAGACTGTGTTTATGATAGAGTCATCTTCAAACTTGTTCACCTTGAGGGAAGTAATTCATGTGTGAAAGACTAATGGATTAGAGATAATTAGGATATGACTCGGGTTTTACGAATTTGAAAAAAAAATTGTGATGAAAATCATAAGCTGCTTTAAGTGACTACATCTGCAAAAGCAGTGGAATTATAAGTGTTCATATCATTACCCTCAGTAGAAGTGTTAATACACAGTAAAAAATGTTCCACTTTGAATAAAGTTAGGCATTAAAACCTTCCTTTAAAGCTGAAATGTGAAAGTATTTTTGCTGCATTTGTGTATAAGTTGCAGCTAATTTATAGCATGTGAGGGATTCCTTACAGAACAGAGTTGTGAGTGTGTGAGTCTAATATTATGTAAAAATCACATGAATTCTGAACTGACTGTCCTGACTGAGGTCACTTCAGCAAAGATCAGATCTGTAGAATACAAAGGAAAACAACTAAACAAACTAACAGCTACGATCTGAGTCACACATGAGGAAAAACTATCCGATTTGTACCACTTTGGAGTGTACTCTAAATGTAGCTTAATTTTCATGAAAGTGCATGCAGAGGTTTTTGGTGCAATCCTGCTGACAGCCAAAATCAAAAATAGACATGGATAAAAATATAACCTCCATGGGAGAGGCAGTCAGGCATAAATAATGTCTTGTATAAGTATCTACATGTTTGTGCTTGTGGCTTTATCAGGATTGTTGCTCTATTCATCTATTGTGAGTCACAGTTGCGTTTTTTTATTTGTTTTCTTTTTCACGTCACTTACCTACTACGTCTACTTTAATTGTATATTTTTCTTAAGACACACTTCACTCTTGCATGTATTTAACAGCTTTTTTTTAACTAGTTATGTTTCACATTCTGATTTAAAATCCATGTAATGCCAACATTAAAATGTGGTGCTTTGTATAGAAAGTAGTACACTTATACTTAATTACTGTGGAAATCCCAATTACACTTGAATGAATCATGTTTGTTGTACTTTTAAATTATACAAAACACTCTCCGATTCTGTATCAAGTACATGTACTTCTGATCCTCTTTCAGTGATTTCTCTTTTACTTCTTTACTCTTTAATTTGACGTCTCAGATTATGACGTTTATCATATATTTTCTTGCATTTTTACATACTTACGATAATGACCACCAATAAACATGTTCCACTTTGGTATATGTTGTGTAAAGCACAATAAATACTTCTAATGTTATATTCTATCCTATCTTGCGCTATGGTATGAATAGTATGGAGTTAGATTTATGGGTATATTTTAGGATTTTAAGTATATTTTTTCTGTTTGTTTGTTTATAGGTTTATAGATTGTATTGGATAAACAGTAGCCTTCTCTATCTTTGCATCTCAAACATTCTCACTGAACCATGTTACAGTAAAATCAATGTGGAATCAGATATAAACAGAAGATGAAAATGTGTGAAAATTAAGCTTGTTGTACTCTTAAACATAACACTACTCTATTCTGCATAGGGTACTTTTACATCCGACTCTTTCATTTGACAGTTTCAGAGTAATCTCTTAATTCTCTTGCATTTTTAGGTATTGACAGTCACTAACACACACAGCTGTATGGTTGTGTACTGTACAAACACTATTTATGTTACGATGTTATTCTATCTTGCAAGTCTTTCTCTACATCAGGGCAAAATAACAGCACAATAAACCAAAATCAATAACTTCAAATACTCTATTTATTTTTGTTTTAGATTACATTTACGATTACATTATGAACTAGATTACCCTTTAACATAAAAATAACCTATGAACACCTTGAAAAATCTACTGTGACCTTTGAGCTGTAATGCACGTGTCAATGATAAGTGAGTCATATTATTGTTCTAATACATTTCAGGTTTTTCTGCTTATTCACAGTTATTTGTTAAAGGATAGAAATGATCATACTGGAATTTTACTTTTTGTACTAAAAACAACGAGAAATAATTTGAGTAAAATGATTGGATTAAATAGTAACTTATTTTATCTTGCATCCAAGTCTTTTGCACTGGACCGTGTTGCAGTGAAATCAGCGTGGGATGAAATATAAAGACAAGATAAAAGGTGTGTGAAACTGAAGCTTGTTGTAAACTCTATTCTGTATCAGGTACTTTTCTTTTCTACTAGTGTAAGTAAACAAAACTATTTATGGTGTTATATTCTGGCAAATCATTCTACATATTGTTGACTTTTGGTTTTTATTTATTTATGATTTATTATATATATTTAATTATTGTGTATCGAATTTGTGTTTTTCTGTTTATTTATTTATTTATTTATTTTAAATATAGATTGTATTGTGGATAAATAGCAATATCCTCTATCTTTGCATCTCATCTCATGGCGAAATCACTTTGAGATCAGATATAAAGACAAGAAAATGTGTTTGAGAATGCTGTTAGACCCGAGGTAAACATGAGATCATCAGTTAGCAACATCTCTCCCAGTGGAACACAAAAACATCCACTCCGCTCCTCGCACATGCGCAGTGAGAGCCACAGAAGTCGGTAATCAAACACACGTCCCGGGCTGGAATTTCCTCCAGACTTCAGAGCCAGCCTTTCACGTGTGCTCATGTGTTTACCGGGCTAAATCCACGTGTGAGCATAGATGCCCCACCTCCACATGGCTGAGGATGATCCACGCCCACAGGAGTTCATAAAAGTTGAGTCCGCCCGTGTCTGACAGAAGTCTTAGAGACAATATCAAGTATTCGTGTGCAGAAGTAGACTTTGTTTAGTTTAATAGAAGGGTTGGGTTTGATTTCATCTGCCTCTGGCGTTTAATTACAATTCAATTATAAGTGTTTTGAAGAATTAAACACAACAAAGAGGAGGAGGATACATTACACTTTAAGCCACAAGACTGTAAACAAGGAACTTGGACTGAACTAACATGTAAGTACAAAGCCTATGCCTTTTCTGTCTGTCTTTTTTTTTCTTTTTCTTTTTGGATGATTGATATGTAAATAATGTTGTAATGACCTCTAGAAGTGTGTCATAGCCTATACAAGTTGTACATATTGGGATGTAGCACAGCCTATATGTAATATTTAATAAATAAGTAATATAACCTGTACATTTATGAGTCTTACACTTCATAAATATTTGTTATGTTTCCATCAGCAGAACCTCCAAAAGCCTACTAGCTTTATAATGACCAGCAGTGCATGTATGTCCTCTGTAGGGGACAAGAGTTTCACAGATTTAATGAAAAAAAAAACAAAAAACTGCAAAATAAAATTCCATCAATAATAATAATGATGATAATTATGATAAAAACTGTATCTGTAAAAACTGTTGGTTCATACTGTTTCCAACCTTAAAAGATAAAACTTTTACTTCTTCGGTGTCAATACGTGACTTTTTTATGTTTCACTTTATCTTCTAAAAATTCTTAAAAGCTTCTAAAAATGTTCTTTGTGCATGGGTATGTGGAGGATGTGGGAGTCGGCCAGGATCCAGTACCAGCCCAGTCTGGACTGGGAGACACGAGCTCCGGGTTCACGTGCAGGAGTGTAGTAAACTGGGCAGGGTCTGGCCTGCCGTGTCATCTGCACATTCCGGGTGTGAGCCGGTTTTTCTATAGTCATGCACGAGTCACTTCTCTCCCGCCACAGCCTTGAATCCCTCCCCTCCCCTCTTCTCCCCTCCCCATGCCCGGATCTCTGCCTGACGTAGCATCCCGTGACGTGGGGCAAAAGAGGGGATCCATTTAGTGACTCACGTGTGCTCCCCAAATGTTCCCACAACCTTAAAGTATGGTGAAAACTTAAGAAAACTGGTAAAAGATCAGACTTTATTTAATGTGATTGATAAGAGGTCCAGTGTTAAGTAACTAAAGGTGGGGTGGGGACACTGACACCCACCACCCACTCTATTTCACTCACATCTTTCAGGAAATTAAACTGTCTAAAAATGATATTATTGCTAATACACTGTTTTTTTATACAGTCTTTTTTTCTCCTGTATATACAGAACAATAACCACATTTGAACACATTAAATGAGTCCCAGTTGCACTTTATCTATCAAGAATAAATCACATTATTTCACGAGAAAAGGTAAAAATATTATATTTCAACTATATTAGTAACTGTACTACTAGTGTACCTATATATCATCAAATTCCTCCAATTATTGCAATTAATTTCAGTCTTTAAGATTTTTGAAGAAACACAATCAAATTTAAGAATTATTGGTATTTGTCATTATTGTAAAAAAAAAAAAAAATTAGGAAGGTGACAATATTACACACACACACACACACACACACACACACACAGGGGATAAGGTCACCGCTCCACCTCTTTCTGATTCAAAAGTGCACTATTGAAACTGTACTTATCCAATAAACAGTCAATTACCATGACAGTGCTACTGAATACAGTATCAATTTGACCTTATCCAGTAACATCCAGAAGAACCTGTTTCTATCACAGACTTGAAAGCATTCATAAGATAGTTGCCAATGAATGAACTGCACCTCCTGGGGGGGAAAAAAACGCCACCTTACATGTGACTGATGAGGCTGTGGCCAAGTCAGGTGATCTAAAAAGAAAAGTTTGTTCACTTTTATCCTTAAGTAAGTTTATTATAATGCAGAACTTAATATCTGTGAAACCCAGATGTAATATGTTCACTGCACTGCAGAAGTGCAAAACTGCAAAGATTTGTGTCCTAATTTAACCCAGAGTCTACTGGGAGGAAAAAGTCATTGTATTCACCACTTACAGGATTTTATTAGTGTACTTTACGTTATTAATGTGATTACAGTGACCTGTCATCTGTCAGGGTGCTTTAGTGGGATAATTAGAGGGTCTGGGAGGGGTTTCTCCTGATTGTTTGCTGAAATAGGAATCTTGCCCAGCCCTTCCCGGATGACTATAATGACACATTATCCTCCAGACACCCAGCTGTTTCCTTCCTAAAGCCTTTACAGTAAATGTCATGGCTGTTTAACCTTTAATCCTATTGCATTCTGTGTTTTCATACATTGTCCTGATGTGATTTGTGGTAGATTTATAAACTATTTGTATTATTTGTTTTAATGAATCATTCCTGATCAGTTGCTCATTTAGGGTTGTACCATTGAGTAGACTCCCTGCCTGTAGACGGACTATTAGCTCCACCTGGTGGTGACTGTACCAAACAGCAGTCAGTGGTAGTGCTGAGGACTTGTCCTTACATGTCTGTGTGAGATTATGTCCAGGCATGTACCAGTGTTTCACATAGGAGGGCCCAGTGAGTCAGACCCCTGTCTTATAAAAGCACAAGAGTATCACAGCAGGGATCAGATGAGCTTTTGTTTTCAAAGAGGAAGGTTTATTATAATCTGCATAGAGCAATGGTAAGCCTTTTTAAAAAAAAAATATATATATATATTTTAAACGATTTACAGTTTTTAAAATAATTCCCTTCTGTTTTAATCATAAGAAGAAGGTGTTTTAATTAACATTTATATATAAAATATTTAATTTTTTAAATTATACTGGTATCATATTTTAACCTTTTGTTTGAGAAATCTATACGTCTTATCTTTTCAGACACATTATTGGTATCTGTGTATTATATAACAACTGTCACCATCAGTGTCCCTGCAGTCCTGGTGGGTAGTTCTCCACCCAGAAGTGCTGACAGCTATGCTTTGTCTTCTCTTTTGTGTTTCCTACAGTGTAAAATTATGTCTACTCACAAGCGGATCCTGAGCACCCTGGGGAATGGGCCTACCCGAAGAAACCTCTTTGGCCCTGTTGACAGAGAGCAGCTGACTGTGGAATACCAGGCTGCCCTGAGTAAAGACCTGGAGGAGGCTTCACGACGCTGGGGTTTTGACTTCATCTCCGACAAACCTCTGGAGAGCAGTGATTTCCAGTGGGAGGGTATTCCAGGTACTAAGGTTCCGCTGCTGTACCGCTCCTGTATATTCGGTCTGGGTCCAGCACAGGGTCACAGTGAAGTGATGGCAGCAGTTTGCCCTAAAGCAGGAAGGGTGGGTCCATCAGACAGTGAGAAGGAAAACATCCTACGAACCCCAGAGAGATGTATGCACCACCTGGAGAAAACCCCAATGAAAAGAGAGAACACAGGGCTGAAGAGGAAACAAACTAATATAACAGGTACATGTTTAAGTTTTCAGTTTTATTCAGTGTTATGCACAATTCAGCTTTTACTCCTAGACTTATCCACCTCATTTCTTATTTTTACCTTGTATAAATCGTTTATATGGTATTTATTTATTCCTTTCTCTTCAGTATCTTATGTGTACTTTCAGTATAAATTTGTATTTTCAGTATATATTTTTGATATTTAATGTGCTTTTTAAATACAGTCTTATTTTTGCACATTTTGCAAGAATCTGCTGCTAAACTGATTTCCATCATTCCTATAACAATGATAATACAGATGTATTCTATTAGACATAAAACATTAGTCTAATATTGATCTATTCAGTAAGAAAGGGCTCTGTTTTGTAGTTTGCTCACCTCACCAGTGTCATCATAACTAAATTCTCTTTTCTTTATTTCAACAGATTTCTATCAGGCTAAAAGAAGAGTAGTGGGAATGCCGCGGAAATCCGGCGAATGATTTGTTTTCATTTGTTTTTTTATTTTATTTTTTTTTTTATACATTTGTTTTTTGCAGTTTCATGCAAAGGTGCCAAATACCCACATCCTCACAGACCATACTACACTCAGGACTACACAGACTCTGCACAATCCATCATGTGGAGGATTTGAACACAGTAAATCATGTCAATGGAAGGGACCTCAGCTACGTATAGACCTCAAATATGTGTATTACTACAGTGTAAGGTTAATTAGGGTACTGTATTCTGTCCATTGGGGGTGTTTTTATTTCAGTTGTAAGAAGGGGACATTTGAGCAGAAAGGATTAATGTAAAATGTCTGGAATCAGTGGATTTATGCTTATTTGAATCAAGGGTTTGCCAAGGTGTTACCTGACATTTCCTACTGTACATTCCAACGTGCTGAAAATGCAGTCATGTCTCTACTTCTGAACGTCTCTTCTTTGTAGAGACTCTGTACCTCGGAGGTGTGATGAATAAAAACAAAGCTGTACACACTTGAAACAGATGTCAGGTGGGCCCTTATTGGCTCTTGAACCTAAATCCACTAATATTTTTCTTTTGTGTGTTTTTTTTTTTATAATGTTTGATATGAGCTATGTCTAAACCAGGATTTAAAAAAAAATTTTTTTTTTTTTACAAGCACTTCCTATGTAAAATGTGTCATATTTTATATGTGCAGGACATGTCTTGAAGAGTTATAATGTACTGTACAAGTTGTTGCTTTGCTTAGACAATGATCAACAGGAGTGCTAACATGTCCTCTGCCATTTTCTCCATCTACTATGTTTCCAAATGCAGATCTTCATAAACTGTTCAGTCCAGACCCTGACATGTACGGCACCAAAAACCATGGGTTGAGTGTAGCTCCAAGACATTGAAATCCTTTAAACACGTATATTTAGTTTTAGTTGCATATAATATATCAGAGATTTATCTATAGATTTTAATGCAGCACTGTTAAGTAGCATATTCATTAAAACATTGCAGTATTGCACATTTATAGCCATTAGGTGTTGTACTAAGTACATAGTATCAAGTGCCTTTATGGTATTTGGTTCATATTTGAAGCTTCATAAATGACAATCAGACACATGTTCTCATAAAATACTGTATTATTAAGCTGAAGTAAAAGCGCTTTATTCCTTTCTAATTGGAAGCATGGTGCAAGTTGACTAACAGTTATATCTGCCTCAAGTAAAACATTTGTTCATGACACTTATTTTTACCTATTGATGGGAAATCCTGCTGCTATGGGTATTCTGAATGGGTGTCGAACAAGGTCACTGCATTTTCTTTGCTCATTAACTGACAGCTTTGAATTGTTCATCAAGCCAGCATTACCCCAGTCCAGAATTGCACTTCTGTTTGTAGATGCTTGAGCACAAGTCCTACATATTGTGTTACCTTAAAGGCTACAAATGAAAAATCTATCCTTATTTATTGTCAAAAGCTATGCCTTATGTTAATTTAGTTTTGTTTAATTATTATGAGAATTCCAAAATCAAATAAAATGTTGAAACAAAGTTTCCTAATAATGTTTCACCTCCTTGTTTTTATTTTTCTGTGTGAATGGCTGAGTGAAATGATTGGTGCTATTGTTTTGTCAATTGTATTTGGGTGCAGGTGGGGGTCAAACATGAACCACATACTTAATTCTACTTCATACATCTACATTAAAAAGGTATTTCTGACAATAATTTCTGCTGATTGACATAATCAGAGGTGTATAATGTACCTCAAATTCATTTAACATAACTAAGTTTATGATCTCAAATACGAATTAAAGGTACCTTAAATATTTCATTATAATTCTGTAATTTTTACGTAAACATTTAATCAGTGTATAAATCCATGATCCACTTCTATAGATAAATATAGTCTAAAGTATATGACAGGTTATGCATCATCAGCTGACTATTTTAAGCTCTTTTTGCTGGTAA
Source organism: Maxillicosta whitleyi (assembly GCA_029822895.1). Taxonomy (NCBI): domain Eukaryota; kingdom Metazoa; phylum Chordata; class Actinopteri; order Perciformes; family Neosebastidae; genus Maxillicosta; species Maxillicosta whitleyi. The sequence continues at coordinate 10,284,357 of JAPSES010000211.1, read as the reverse complement.
TATTAGGTGTGTGCTCAGTGGGAAACAGTTGAAGGTGGGTTGAGCACAGCAGCTGTGTAACAACTCAATGCCATAGCTGCTGCCCTGTGGACCTAATTATAATGTTTTAAATGCATGTGTGTGAGCACCTACATTTCTTTTTCTTACTAACTTTATTCCAGGTTTGATCCCTGGTGAGGACAGAGTTTACAGGTCTTTATGTGACTGCTATATACACGCAAGTAATATATAATGACTGAAACCAAACTGAAGAAGCCCAGAGAGGCTCAAACAGGCTCATGGAGCGATGACACCACTTAGTGTTTTTTCTTCCTTTGTGAGGTGAATCACTGCTCAGACATACACTGTGTACTTTGGCAGGAAATCACTGCAGTCCCACATCAGCACACATTGGGTGTATGTGTGTATACTGGAGGGTTTAGGGGATGAAAGGCCCACAGCAGGTCCATCCATGGGCCCCGCTGTGCTCCCTCCTCCTCCTCCTCCTCCTGCTCCTCCTCCCTCTCCTCTGGCCTCAGCAGCACACAGGCACCTGCACGCCTGCGCTAAGCTCTCCCATCCCCCCGCCCTTCTCCCTCCATCATCTGTCCCTTAGCTCGCACATCCATTATAGGGCAGGACAGCGAGCATTTGCATCTACACTGAAAGAGAGAGAGAGGGAAGGAGGGAGCGGGGAGAGCAGGAGAGGAGGTAAGGGAGAGCAGCAGAGGGAGGCGGAGGGAGCATATGACAAAAAGAGGAGAGAGAGAGAGAAATAGATCAGAGCATTAGAGAGAGAGAAGAGAGGGAGTGGGAGGCTGCAGATATCGATGCCATTAACAATGGAGCTTTAGGATCCAGGGAGGTAATAGTCAGCCAGACAACGGCTGAGGGTAAAGATATTTGAGGAGGGGGGGTCCTCCTCTGTGAGCTCAGGGGGAGGAGGAGGGTGGTGGAGGAGGAGGAGGATGAGGAGGAGGAGGATGGGCCTCGAACACAGACTTGCAATGGCACTGCAAAAATTGGATTAAAGCAGTATGGTAACGTTTCTGATTTAATTTCTCACTGTGCTGCTTGTGTCTCATCCTCATGTGTTCGCATCCACGCTTGTTGACGTTCATCGGCCGTCTCTCATGCCACAGTGTGTCTCCTGCCGAGTGCAGGCTCAGGCATACCCCATCCTCTTGTTTTCATGCCATAGACATCTGTCATCTCCATCCTCATCTAAAGCCCTGCTTCTCTTCTGACCTCCATGAGCCTTGATTCATCAGCCTGTGCTTTTCAACAGAGCACCGTTATGTTCGAGCATCAGCCATTGCTTCTGCTCCTGCAGCTGTATGTTGTTTTTGTTGTCTGCTTTTATATGCAATGTTAGAGACTGCATCACTCGCTCTTGTATGAGCTATTGCTTTGCTACTGCATAAGCATCTGACTTTCTCTTACAAGATCAGAAAACGATTAATCACCAGGGGCCGCAGTCATCTGTTTTTCCTCTCCATTACAATTTGATTGTAACCTACTTTGTTTGCCTGCTCCTCTATGGCTGATTGAGAATGGCGCTGGATGCTTGTGCTCATTTCACACTGTCACGCAAATAAAATACTAATAAATCCTTGAGCGTCCCATCTAGAGAAATTAGAGCAGTGCTATGAGATGCTTGGTGTCATGTGTCTGCCTGCGCTCATGTTGGCAGAGTCTGATTACAGTGTTTTGACGTCAGGCAGAGGGGTCATTAACAATCCCACCATCTGCCAAGCTACATATATAGAATGTATTACTGCCCAGGGAATCCCCTCATGGATCAATGATATGTCTGCAGAGGAGTCATTGTTTAAGGGGATTATAGCATCAGACTATTGTTTTTAGATGAGAAAGGGGACACACAAGTAGGTTGAGGCCAAAAACAGTAAGCACAGTAACATCATCTTTAACATGACTGCATCATGCATCTGTCATTCTGTATTTTCACAGCAATAGTACAGTACAGTATTTTATATTAACACTGAGTTTTAGGGCTGCACTAAAAGGGAAGTAGAATAATTCATCCAGTTAATGCATGGCAGATTTTCTGTGTACCCTCTGATGCTTCCACCCAATCAATTAAAGGCATTAGCACCACAGTAACTAACACACTAATACATGTGCTAATGCATTTTTTTTTTTTTAAATCCACCATAAGTGACTGTAATTATTACATTAAAATGTGAAATGATCATTTTCAGCTGCAGTCTTGAGCTAAAGCAGTTGCATTTCTTAGACTTGAGTAAAGTTTTGTGCATGATACTTTATGTGGTGGACGTTTTACACATACTTGTCCTCTGATTCCCTCAGCTGGACAAGAGCGAGGTGGCAACTCTAGGCTTACCCTCCACCACCAGCCATGGGGGCTCTGACAGTAACATCAGCACAGACGGAGCAGGGGCGTCAGCTGGGGTCACGGGTGCTGAAGGTTCAGGGGCCGGAGAGCCACAGCGGACACGTGCCGCTCTGGAGCACCTGCAGCAGAAGATCCTGAAAGTCACTGAGCAGATTCGTGTGGAGCAGGAGGCTCGGGACGACAACGTTGCAGAATACCTGAAATTGGCCCATAACGCTGACAAACAGCAGGCATCCAGGATCAAGCAGGTGTTTGAGAAGAAGAACCAGAAGTCAGCACAGACCATCGCACACTTGCACAAGAAACTAGAGCACTATCACAAGAAGCTAAAGGAGATAGAGCAGGTATGTGAGCAAATATGGAGCTGCTTTTTTTTTTTTTTTTTTTACCTCATGTCAGACACAAGTGTTGCACTATCTTTGTGAGGACAGTTGAGTCCAAAAATAGACTGATGATTTTCATCCCCTAACACCCATTTAAACCGATGCATCATCCTGTGTCTCACCTAATTCTCATGCAAGACCTGCCTCCCTCATCTATCTTCCTAAAGTTCTCTCCCTTAAACCTAATCACCTCTGTCCTGCCTTTGATCCTCCACTTCTCTGCTTCCTCATTTCTCTTCCCTCTCTACAGAATGGACCAGCTCGGCAGCCCAAAGATGTCCTGCGGGACATGCAGCAAGGATTAAAGGACGTTGGAGCCAACGTTCGTGCAGGAATAAGTGGTTTTGGAGGTGGAGTAGTTGAGGGAGTCAAAGGTGGAGTATCTGCACTCACTCACACCGCTGTGGTCTCCAAGCCAAGAGAGTTCGCCAGCCTCATTAGAAACAAGTTTGGAAGTGCAGATAACATTGCTCACCTAAAGGACACACTCGAGGACGGAGTCGGGGGGCACTCTGAAGACACCCCCACACCTCGTGCCCTGAGTGGAAGTGCCACTCTGGTTTCCAGCCCAAAGTACGGCAGTGACGACGAGTGTTCCAGCGCCACATCAGGCTCTGCAGCGGGTAGTAATTCTGGGGGGGCTGGAGGAGGAGGTGGAGGGATATTAGGGCCCACCATGGGGAGCCCCAGATTGGACGGGCACCATCACCACCACCATCACATGCACAGCTCCTGGGACTCTCTACTTGAGGGCCTACAGGAGATCAAAGCCAGCCAGGCGCACATGGAGGATGCCATCGAGGACATGAAGGGCCAGCTGCAGAGTGACTACTCCTACATGACACAGTGCCTGCAAGAGGAGAGATACAGGTACTGATTCCAACAAATGACCACACAACCTACAGGATACAACAAATATGACACATGGAATGACTTTGAAGTAAATGGAATTTAAGACTAGACGTCAAAAATCAGTTAGATTATAAAAAACAACTACAAAGTATAGTATCAAGCAACATCATCTTCTTACCATGATTTGTGCTTTGGATTTGTATGACTTTAATTATAGAAGCAATTTAAAAAATCTATATATATCTATAAAACACTTAAAATATTCATTGTGATTTTAATTAAATTACTTTGCACATTATTGAATCTTTAATTTTTTATTGAAGTTATTTTTTCATCTATAATTCAAGGCTTTCCTCATAGCTAAACTAAAATTAAGTAAGAACTAGGCTAAAAGTAGTCAGTTCCTCAAAATAAAAATAAAAATAAAAAAAAATGACTCACGGAATGACACTTAAAAAATAAACTGAAAGACTAAATAAATAAAAAAAAAAGAATGTAAATATTAGAACTCTTAAGACTTTTAAGAGACATTTTGTGTGTCTCTGATCTTGTGTGTTTTGTTTTGTGGTGAATGTTCAGGTATGAGCGGCTTGAGGAGCAGCTGAATGACTTAACAGAGCTGCACCAGAACGAGATGACCAACCTGAAACAGGAACTTGCCAGCATGGAGGAAAAAGTGGCCTACCAGTCCTACGAGAGAGCCAGAGATATTCAGGTAACTAGAAAAGCACTCGGAGAGCGCAAACCTCCGCCACGCAGGACAGTTCAGGTCACATATTTGAAGACACTATATGAGAAAACAGGACTTCCACTGCCATCTGGTGGACATTTGTTAGTACT
>JAPSES010000211.1:10248732-10279826 GCA_029822895.1 Maxillicosta whitleyi | reverse complement strand
GTGATCCGGATCACCTCCAAAAAGTAATCACTTCCAGATCTCGCCATTACCAACCTATCCTGAAAATTTCATCAAATTCCATTCATAACTTTTCGAGTTATGCTGTAAACAAACCAACAAACAAACAAACCAACAAACAAATAAACGCCGGCAAAAACATAACCTCCTTGGTGGAGGTAATGAGGGAATGGATGATTTAGACACAAAGAAGTCCCAGGTGTATGTGATCTATACTATAGCATATTGAGACACTCACACACTCACACTCTCTCTGTTTGTGGATTTGTGCACACAGGAGGCTGTGGAGTCATGTCTGACCCGCATCACCAAACTGGAGCTTCAGCAGCAGCAGCAGCAGGTCGTCCAGTTGGAGGGAGTGGAGAACGCCAACGCCCGAGCTCTGCTGGGAAAACTCATCAACGTCATCCTGGCGCTCATGGCTGTACTGCTGGTCTTTGTCTCCACTTTGGCCAACTTCATCACCCCACTGATGAAGACCCGGGCCCGGGTGGCTGCCACAGTCCTCCTGACCCTGTTCCTGTTCGTTCTGTGGAAGCAGTGGGACTTTGTGGAGACGTGGCTGCTGCCCAGCTGAGCTGCCGGGGGGAGTCCAGACTTAGCAGCAGAGAACGACAGGCTGGTTTCAACTCAGTCACCTCAAAGGATTCAGAGACCAAAATAGCACTTGCTCCTTCTGAGTGAAGATGGAGTGTGTGAGGCTGTCAGGGACAAAACATGGCACTGTGGAGAACATGTGCAGGGAGCTGAGAGGTGTTTACAGTGAAATACAGGAATTCTCTGCTCGCCGAGCGTTAAGCATCATCTCATCACACCTGATCTGTTGGTGAAGTCCAATCATTGATCACATCGCTGTCACCAAAAACTCTTTGGATCGTCTTTTTCTAATTATTTATGACACAAAGACTCAAGCGACGTCTAAATGACTGTAAAATACTGACCATGCTGTAAACTTCATGTTGAAGCTATAGTATATTTGAGAAGAAAAAGTTTTTTTTTCATGAATGTTATGTACTAATGCATGTCTCCATCATGCATCTAGCTGGCATGAGTTAACATTTCATTAATGACTCAATGGATCTTCTAAAACTGCCATTTTGTTGTCAGAAATACAGTGCAGATATGTTATGTTCATTCCTGGTTCCACATCCTGTTTTGGTGTTGAAGCAGTGCTTTTAGACACATTTCTTCTTTTTGTCTTTTTCTTGAAGTCAAATGACCTGTTCTAAGAAATGTTACCTGGAAACATCATTATAATCCAACAATTTCTGTCCATAAATGCTATTTCAAAACTACTGTTGTAGAACACCTACTATTCACAGTGTCAAATTAACTGGCATGTCAAAATGTATCAGAGTTTATATCCAGTTTGCAAAAAAATTATTGCTGTTTTATTATACAATGTAAAAAAATAAATGATTTCATATATTAGGCTGATCTCGAATATATCCTAAGCTTTCTGTTTTTATTCTAATGTGTTTTTTGTTTTTTTTAGATAATAACACCTTGTATAACTCCTGATATAAATGTGGTAACAGTTGGTTACCCATAACACCTGTTGCAATAGAACACAATAGTTTTTAATGTGTTATCTACTATAAAGAATTTAAAATAGATTATGGCTTTACTGAGGTTTTATTGATAATCAACTCCCTTTGATGACTGGTCCATATGACATAAATAGAAGTCATTTTGTTCATATTTTTTTTTGTAACCTAACAGCTAATTATTGTTATTGCTCTATGGGATATAAATAAATTACAAATTTTTAATGACATCCATCACAAAATACAAATAGAACTTTTTGACTTTAGAATTTTTTTAATAAACTAAATTAACAATAATCAAAGAAAACCAGTGTTAATATTATAAAATCTGTAACCTAATAAAATAAATCATCCAATCACATAATGTAACCAGCAGCTGAGGATAAACTCAGTGCAATGTGTTTAATATGACACATCATCTTCCTGTGTCATATTTTATTCTATTGGAGCAAATCCAGTTCTGTTTTAGTCGCATCACATTTGCCTGAAGAAACAAAGTTACTTTGGGCTTCACAGTGCAAATGTTTCAGTTTAGGACATCAACGGTCCCTTACATTACCATTTCAAGTTGTTAATAATAAAATATTTAAAAAAAACAGTACTTTATGTTTTGCAAATAGATTCATGTTTTCAGATGCATTTTGGACATTGGTGTTTAAAACAAATATACTCACTAATAATAGATTCACTTCATGATCCGTCAGTAAAAAAAAAAAAAAGCAGTACAGATACAGGCATAATCTTCAGAGATGAGAGGCATTTAGAGCCCTCTCATCTGCAGCATCTTGGCCTGGCTCAGATTATATTTATTCATGGTTTCTACGCTTTAAGAAAGCATTATAGATGCTGAATTAATAGCTTCACATCAACTGTCGATCCATCTGCTCATCCTGTGGATTATTTCAGTATGACTTTACCACCATTTATTTTAAGCCCATCTGAGTTGTGAAGCTTAATTAGTGAAAAGATGATAGCTGACACATTTTTGAACTATTTATGTAAACTATAGATTCACTGAGGATTTAATGTAGTCACATGATGCAGGCTTGGCTCAGATCTATGGTAAGTCGTACATTATTACAAAGTAACTTTTATTAAGCTGGTGCGATTACGATACAATTATAACTTATGATAAAATGAAATGATGTTTTAAAAAAAGGAACACAAGAAAAAAAATCTTACATTTGTCTTTTTAATAATTACCGTCAGGCAAAACCCATATGACTATTACATTTATGACAGGTATTCTTACATTACAAGACAGAACTCAAGGGGATCAGTGGCATGGCCACGCCTGACCACTAAAAAGTAAGACATTCACCGTCATTAGATTGTTCCAACTTTTACATAGAGTTCACAAATGTAATTTGCATTTGACTCATATCAAACACAACAGGTTTTCTGGATTACCTAGCAAATTCTAAAGACCTTGATAGAAACAGCAGAGTAGAAAAAAAAACGTTGTATAACAAGCAGAAGAATTCCTGATTTTATCTTAATTACCTGTCAAGATGCAAGATGTACAATATATTGCTTTCAGGTGCTCAACTTAAAATGGGTAACCCAAGTCTGCCCAAAACACATTCGTCAGTTCTGCAGTCTGCCCTTTAACTCATCTCTGACCTCCTGCAGGTAAAATGCAGGGGCAGGATGTCCAGCCTGGGCTCAGACTACTCTAACTGTCCCACCACAGCGAGAGCTGCCATTTAAAAAAGTTACAGGAGCTAAAATATAAACAATCACAAAAATAGGACAAACAGTATTAGCCCCTCCTCAAAAGTGCAGCTTTCCCACCAAATCATCCTCTAATAAGTGTCTAAAACTCACACTTTTTTCCACAAAAGTGAAATGTTAAAAAATATATGTAAAAACAAAAACACTTCCTGTTCACTGAGAGCAAAGGGCAGAGGCCTCAAGCCTAAGACACAGTATTCAGTCACAGCAGTACAGTTGAGGAGAGGAGAGATTGAAACATATGACACAGGGATGAGTATAAAAAGTCTCCATAACTGACATTTCACAAGAATTAAAAAAGTTGAACAGGAGGCAACAAAGAGACTGGACTTGAGGCTGTAATATCAAAATCTATGCAACCATGTTGGCGGATGTACCCCTTAGAATATTTAGTGCACTGGGATAAAATGTACTGTTATATGTAAAGAGCACACCAACAACATGATTACGAGAAAATGCTCTGAACTCCAGAATCCACGCTGCCTTTCGATGTAAAATGCTGTCTGAAAAGAGTGCCTGGGTGTTTATAAAAACATGGACACACAGATTGGTGTTCAGCAGGACACAGTCTGTAATGCTCCCACAGTCTTCAGGCCATAAACCAATGTGCTGGTCCCACAGGCTGAGAAACCTGTGACCACATTTATAAAAATGCTTCTGACTTTGATTTAATAAAAAAAAAAATAAAAAAATTTAAATTAACTCATAACCTTATTTAGTTTTCCCTGTTTAAATCCTTTCCTTCCAAATGACAGAATGTACACCTCTGATTTTTGTTTCTCTTTTAGATTATGCTAGTACGCCTTGACTCATGCTCATAGCTGTCCCATTGCCCTCATTGCCATCTTTTTTTAGTAAATCATTTCAAAGTAATGATTTAGTAACACCTGGGAACACGCCAGAGAACATTTTCATAAATGCAGCCTAAAGTTTCCATGTTCAGGTCGACATCACAGCGAGAGGTACGGTACCTAGGCAGACCTCTGGGTATAAAAGAGAATATAGGCCTGAGTGTTGCACACTTCCTCCACACTGCAAACCTTCATCTCAGAGTCATTACAGTGGACCCAGAAACCTGAGGACACAAACACACACACAAGTTGAGTAAAAACACTAACTGAGGATGTGTGAAAGAGTGATTTAAATTGGGTCCATCCTCTTCCTCACCTCCCTCTGTGTTGTAGCAGTATGCGGTGTAGTGCCCTGAGCCGAAGCCTTTGCCATGATGCATGACTACAGCAGACAGATCGTAGATGTAGCCTCCTCTGTGGACGGAGTGACCTGAGCCTGTGCAGCAGTAAGGTTTGATGTTCAGAACCTGGTCAAAGGCCACATAGACGCCGATTTTCTCCCTATGGTTCCGCCCCGACCATCTGCCATACAACAGAGACTATTTAAAATCACTTCATAAGGATCCAAGCCTGCTGCTGATTTAAGAATTAACAGTCCAAAAGCAAGAAAAGATGTGTTAATAGTGAATAAAAGCAACTCCGTTAGAAAATCATTCGACAATAAACATAACGAACAAATCCACATGGGGTTGCGAAACTTGCCTGAAGCGTTTGAGGTGCAGCCGTAGAACCTGAGGTAAACGGTAGATCAGAAGCTGCTTACGCGCCTCTGACAGAACTAAGGGTTTGTGGGATGTTTTCCGTCTTCTTTCTAATCAAACCATTAAAGAATGAAATGATAGAGGTGATACATTTACACTGTACATCAGTCTGCAAAGAAAGGTTTAATTGGTTTTTGTAAGATGCCTGGAATAAAGGGCTGTGTATGCATACACCTATTTTACATATATACTGATGTAGAAATGTAATAAAAACTAATGCCCCCTGATGTAATAGCAGTTTTTTGTATCTTTTCAAAAGTTTGCTTTAGTATAACTTTACATTTTATGGAAACACTTTTGCTGTGGTTCTGGTCTGTTACTGGTCTGTTAGTGCCTGAGGACCTGGACAAGACAAACGTCCCACTGTGGCAGGCGATGCCTCACAGGCCAACCTGAGTCGGTCCTCTGGTGGTATAAACTTCTTTTCTGATACTGAGTCTATTCGAACAAATGCTACATTATAGACACACAATCAAATTAACCCTTATATAAGGATTAGACCTGTGATCTGTGTAGACCTTTTAACTAAATCAGTTCAACTCTGCTGCAGTTAAAATGATTTAAGGTGGTAGATTGTCAGGTGGTAGATTGTCTAATATTAATGTATGAATTTATCACGTTACAAGAACACATCTATGCAATAGATGAGAAACAATGTACTAACTGTTGCAGTGGTTGCAGGCATAGATGCTGCCTTCAAGAGCTTCCATCTCTGTAAACTTGGACAGCATCTCAGTGAGGGTGCAGCTGCGCTGGTAAGCTGTAGAGCCTGAGCTTTTATTGATGCTGTGATAACGCTCTGGAAACTCCAAAGACAAATCCCAGAATGGCTCAACTGTGTTAGACTTGTGCTTACAAGACAGACATGTCACCTAAATAATACACAAGGACAAGAAAAAAAACAAAAAAACAATGTAGTTACCACACTACAAAGAACAGGCCAGCGATTAAACAGTTACTGTAATAAAAGTGATCCAAGATAAAAGTCAAATAAAGAGACTTACACTACACAGAAGAAAAGTAAAACAGTATTTAGACTCAAATGAGTGAGGAATAAACTACAAGAATTTCAGTAGAAATGCCATTACAGGCTCAGTTTTCCAGACATGGATTAAACCTCATCTAAAATACTTTTGTCTGTACATATTAAACTCTGAATGTCACCAAAATGATAAGAGAATCATGCAGTAACAAAATGCACAGTGTGTGTGTGTCTCACCTGGCTGAGTAGCTGCCCATGAAAGATGGTGTTAAGAACCTTTAGCACCTGCTTGGAAAGTTTCCTCTTGGTGATGGGGATAACTATCCTGCGTTTGGACCCTTCTGTGTCCAGCTCCTGCTGAACTTTATCCAGCAGCTCACACAGGAACTCCTGGGCATCCTGCTGGTCATACCCACGGAATGCTGGGATGAGGTTCCACACAGAGTGTAGCATGGCAAAAGGAGATACCAAAGACCACCGGCCTGACCACATGACCCTGAAAAGTGTATGTAACTCATGGCACAGAGACATCTGCTGGCGGGTAGAGCAGCGAGGCTCTTTGGGCTGGACCAACTCTGCAGCCTGCGCAGGGGGAAGTGGGGTGCTTTCTTTTTTATCCACTGGCAAATTCCAACTGGCTGTTTTCCCCACACGTCCAAGAGGACATCCAGTCATTGCTGTGTCACCACTGCTGACTACACCTCCTGTTACACCCTTCATGTCCTGTGAATGATTGGTCTTAGCCAGCAACTCCTCAGTCTCACACAGGTCCAAAGTGAGAAAACACTCCCTGAATTTCTGCAGGTGGCTCAGCACTTGCAATATTGAGTTCATATAGCACGTGTTCCCCAAGTTGCGCAGACCAGTGACACCTGGAGCCAGTCTCTGTCGTGTTGCGGCATGTGTGGAATAATACCTCCTCAGTTTAGCAGCTCTGCCATTCTGAGGGGCTTTAGGGGACAGGGGCATTAAGGAAGGCTTCTTGGGAGGAGGAGGTAGGCGTTCTGGAGGGTCGCGAAATTTGCGAGGAATGAGTGTGATGGTTGAACGTGGCGCCTGAGTAAGAAGCCTAGCACTCTTTCTGGGAGGAACATTCCCAAGCTCTTCCATGAGTCTCCTTTTCACCTCTTTCTTTTGTCTTCTAGCTTCCTCAAGTTTATCTTTTCTCTGATTCTGCAGCTCCTGATGTTTACTCATCCACCTCCTCAGCATCTTCCCTAAGAGAGCTTTCCTCCTGTGGCGTGAGGCCAACTGCATACCAGGCTGTGACCCATTTTCCCCAACACAGGGGGTGCAATCCCCTCCAGTTGATGAGCGTAGGGACCGTCTACCTGGGCTGCGAACAGTAGAGAGTGCACCTCTGAGGAGTTTGAGGTCTCCCTCTGCATTATCATTGAGTACATAGTCTCCACAGGCAAAACAGAAAACGTCCAGCTCACGCACCTCCATAGCCAGTGGGTGCTGAGACTCCTGAAAGTGTTTCAGTGAGTGCTCCTCCATGAAACGTCCACAAGCCACATGGGAACACTTTAGGCATGCCCACACAGAATCGGTGGTGCTGCAATCCACACACTGCCATTTTTGAGGATTGAGGATGGAATGGTCGTGGCCCAGACGAAGGCGTCCGACGTGCTTACAACGATCCATCTCTCCAGATACACATGTGGCCTCACTGATAGGACACACGTCCTGCAACCAAGCAGCAATTCATTCTGAGGGAAATGCACACAAAACAGATCAAAATATGAAAAACATTCCAAGAATCTGTTGAAAAGACTTACTAACTCATACAACACAAAAGATAGATGATTTTAGACTATATGGAAGTTAAAAAATTCAGAACACTAAATATATTGCATAATAATTACTAAAGTAAATTGGTATTGTGACAACAGTTGACACAGAATTTACAATAAAAACTTTAACAGAAAAAGCACAATGTATTCATTCAGAATAAGATGTACTGTTTACTTACTGTAAAAATAATTTGCTTGACCAGATTTCGGACTACACATCAGAGAAACCCAGCAGCACTGTTCAGCTCAATCACCATACCTACTGTCAACCAACAGCACCAACGGGAACACTCTGAGAAACAGGAATGACATTCAGTTAACATTGTATATCTACATTATAATTACTGTTCATAATGAAATCAATTTTGTAATAGAGCTTTATCCCATGGACACAAGATTGACTTAAACTGCATTTGAGAATTTCTTTAGAACTTTGTCTGGAAATCTAACACTATGGGCCTTGATTTTCCTGTAAAGCATTTTATGCAATAATCATTAATTGGAAAGTGTGTCTGAAAACCATAGGTTTGTTGTTAAATACATCATGAACAATTATAACAAAAGCATAATATTATAGCTATGTGGCCAGTTAATGTTTATGATTGATTTTTAGTGCAACCATGTATCTTGTATTTCTTGACTAACCACAATATAGTCAAACATGCTCAAGTATTTTAAATGGACATGATAACATATAAATCTGCTGAAACAAGAGGAATGACAACATGTCTATAAAGACTGTGTGCTGGATTCATTTAACTATCTGCTTTAATGGTACCCTGTTGTGTCTTTTGAATTTTTGTTTTTCCTGGGGAAAACCTTTATTACTTTAAAAACAGAAGTTGTGATCCAAAGACGCCATTAAGTTGCATGCAGGTGCAACTGGTTTGCAGTTGCACTGCGGTGCTGTGTTATGTTGTGCCATTACATGTTAGTCTGTACATTAAAGCTCTAACGCTTTAATTAAAATGTGGTATTATCCCCGCCTGCAACTGTCCGTGTTTTAAAGCCCGTTGTCTGGCTCCAACTGGCTGGTTTTTATCGCCATGCTAAGCTACCACACCAACACCATATTCACCCAGAACAAAGAACAGTCAGAGAGCCACTCTCCAGGAACATCCAACAACTTTGTTGGTCTGAGGCAGCCCACCAAGCTTAAGTTAGCTAACACCGCTAACCGCTAGCTACGACAGCGCTCCTAATCCAAATTAGCACTGCCCAGCATTATACAGGGTTAACAATACACTTTATTAAACACAGAGGATTTGCCTGGCACAAAGTATTCAGGGTTTATGTTACTAGCTTGCCAAGGCAGCTAAAGGTAGTGTTAGCTAAACGGCTAACTGGTTTGCTGAGGACAATCGAAGTTAACCTAATGGTTGTTGATGGTCGCTAACGTTAACTGACGCTGTTCGGTTTAGCTCGCTAGCGAACTGCGCCGTAAATCGTTTAAAACTCTCTGGTGACATTCATCACAGAAAGCCGGTTAATGAAGTGTGCACTAACGCCGGGCCTTATGTGTGTTCTTGTCTACAAATGGAAAAGCTGGTTAACGTTACCATCGCCAACATCCATCCATCCGGTACACTCTGAGCTGGTTGTTGTCCTCCTCTCTCAGATTGAACAACCCAACTCTCGATCCGAGCCCAGACCCCGCTGCTCTCATTGGACTGGGACTGAGAGGCAGCCGGCCTCTCATTGGCGGAATGGCGGAACAACAGGCAGCAGGATGGACCGTCCGTCCGTCCACCCACCGAGGCCACATGGAACAATAACCGAGGCTGGGCTGCGAACCCGGGCACGGAACAACTGCCTGCCGCTGAGCCTTTGACCCCTATGTCCCTGAAATCCCTGTGCGCCATGTGTCAGCTGGTCTGTGCTAATCTGATGCATGTACTTAGATGTATGCACTTGTTTTACATTAGCCACCGTATAAACTCAACCTGATGGCTGTGCATTATGGAAAGGCTTTGTTTTAGATTATTCAGGGATCTGTCACTGGAGGTGATGGTGATCCAGTGTCAAGTCAAAGAGTAACCCAGTAATAGTACAGGGAGACATTGTTAAAGTGGTGTCTCAGACTCATCTCATCCCTGTAGTTTCTGCTTTAAATGGATGTTATACCCTACTTCAATTATGTTAGAAAAATGCTTTCTTGGAGGAACTTGGATTAAATACTATGAAAATTTGAATATTTACACCTATCATTTTTTCTTTGTTTTAATTAACACATATTTTTGCTGTACTTAAACAGCCACATTTTCCATCTCAGCAGTCAAAATTTACATGCTCACGGTCCACTTGCAGGTACAATCTTTATTTGTTGATCTGCACTAACTCACAGGTGTTTTCCCTTGTGCATGATTAGACCTTTTTCCCAGGACTGTACACGTTATACAGTGGCTGGCACATACAGCTATACTCAAGTTTCTCTCTTTGTCCTTTAATTTTTCCTGCAGCTGTCAGGAAGGATAAATTACATTATCTTTTGTCACATATGAACTTCAGTTGCCCCAGACCTGAATTAAATTTATTAAACTTATATTAACTTGTACTTGGTAAATAATTACACCAAACTGCATTTAAAATCAAATGGGAATTATAAAGGAGATTTTTGTAGCCTTTACTAACCACATATCAAGGCAAAATGTGAGAGGTCATGATATCCTGAGGGATTGGCATCAAAACGAATCCATTGTTTTGTTGACTATGTGCTTCAGAACAAATACAATGACTGTACAACAGCAACAAACTAATTTTCCAAGTTTTAATAATGTTGAAGCTCCATAAATGAATATAAAAAAATCCAGGCTTAAAAAAATGCCTGCACACCATACTGATCCATAGGACCAGGATTAATACACCACTAGTACAAATATAAAAAAGGAGATCTCTCCATCAGAACTGCTGAGTCAACGCACATTACTTCCAGTCATTTGTAATTTACGAAGTTTGTTGAACAACTCCAGGTACTGAGTCATGGTGTCTACACTGTCTGCTGGGGCAAAAAGGCCTTCAGGTTTAGCAGCAAACACAGATGGTAGCTCAGGAACACTGGAGCCAAGAAAAGACTGCATGAACTCCTTCATCAGATTCCAGCAGTCACCTGGAACCACACACGGACAATACTCCACCTGAGGAAATACAAGAGTTAATGCAGCCACAGTCGGAAAGTTAATGTGTCACTTTGTTCAATGTCATCTTTAAATGCAGTATATTTACCTCCACTGATATCCCTCTGGCACTGGAGCTCATGGTCACTGTACCAACTTTAATTAAGAAGTCACAGTAGCGATATCTTGACCCACGACACTCCACCTTATGTCCTTTAGCATTCTGGAAGTGGCTTTTTAACTTCACCATTAGGACATCAAAGTTTGCATCTGCTATGAGGCAGGGTCCCCCTTCAAACAGGGCCATGCAACTTAGAGGAGTTTCAGAGTTATGCATGACATATAAGAGCTTGGAGGGCTGACCTGTAGATTCAATGTCAGAGATATTATGGTTACTTTATCACTTTAGTATTTCACTTCCACAAGTCCACTTCAACACAATTTGTTAAAAATAAGTATAGTCATATTTAATCTGTTATACTATGCCCATTAGTTGTAGTTAGTGCAGTTAATTGTTGTCTTACAGCTGCATAAACACAACAAACACAAAATAAAACAATACTTTTTAGCAGGTGCACTACCTAGTCTTGGAATTTGAGATCCTGGAAGTTAAAGTTAGTTGAGTTTAGCATGCCCCTATCAAATGCATATGATAACAAAGACATTTTAATCATTTAAAAAGAAAGTGTCTTTGAGTTTTCTTTGATTTTTAAACTTCCAATAAAATGGAAAACCTATGTTTCTGCAGTAGATAAAGTTGATTAGCAACAGCCTTTTGACGACTGTAACAGTTATAGATAGATAGATAATTTATCCCACCCAGGGGACATTTTAATATAACACAAAGTCAAGAAATTCAAAGGATTTTCTAGAAAGGCGTGCAATTAATGACAAAATTAATCATTTGTTAATTTGTTTATTGTTTTTTGATAGACCACTAGGTCTAATAAAATCTAAAAATATTTTAAAGTCAAATTAAGAATTGCAATTTACATAAGTGCAAATGATGTTTCTACTTGTTTGTTTTGTTTATCCAGTTGTCCAAAACCCAGATATTAAAATTACGACATAAAACCCTTATATCTTTTTTAAAAAATGTAAATATTAAGTGTCTTAAAGTAATTATTGGTCTTTATCGGTGATTACTTCCTCTTCTGCAATTTACAAAGTAGCTGTTCTCGCGTGCACTTAAATAACTTATTCAACATTTCAGTAAAAGATGATGCTAAATGCGAAGAAAATTCAGTATTACCGCTGACATTTGCTGTTGCATGATATGTTTCACAGTCCACACAGAAGCTGCCCTGCTTCACAGCGCCCAGCTGCTCCAGCTTCTTGTGCAGGATGTCGACCGTTTGCTGTACACTCTTCCCCTCCACCACTGGCACCTGACACACACTTCACACACAGCAACACATAATGTTACAAAACGGTAGAATCATGTACATGTGTGTAAAAAAAAAAAAATCCAAAAGCGGAAACTTGTTGTAGTTCAACTGTTTAAATACTGATAGGAGCGGGTCCGGAGCTGCGGAGTATCATAGCGATAAAACAGGACTAACTATACATGCACTGTGATTTAGACGACATAAGGCTATATATAAACACTACGTCATAGATGTACTGAAATAATGTACTGTTTCCTGCAGTGTTAACATGTAGAAGATTGATTTCTGTCTCACCAAGTGACCCCCATTGATATTTTGCCTCTTGTTGTTTCAGACTGTGCGTCGGTTGACTACTTCCGGGTCAAAATTAGACTTCCGGTGATGTAAAATAGTTGTTTAATATTTATGATTTAACACTAAAACTCGAAACGTGAAACAATTAGTTATAATGCACTGTGGAAATCATACCAATTAAAAATCATAAATTGTACCCATAACTTTATTTAGAGCAATTTCTACCAGGTAACCTTTCTCGCTGTAACTGCGTCACTTCCTTTTTAAAGAACACGTGCACGTGTGGAAAGGCGACTGTTTACAGTATTTAGAAATACTTCATATTACTTTTCACATGCCAGCAGATACACACATATCGTTGTCACACTCTTGATAAAACTGCAGAGATGCCTAAAGTGAAGAAATCCAGAGGAGGAGGTGAGAAGAGCGGAGAAGCGATGGCCCTGGCCGACCAGATCCTTCAGGCGGACAGTATCCGAGCCCGAGGCCGGGTGAAGATCAGAGATAATCGAGCAGAAAACGAAGACACGTACGTAGACGAGCGTCTGTCGAGGAAGATTTTACAGCAGGCCCGAATACAGCAAGAAGAGCTTCAGACCGAATATGGCCTCGCACCAGAAAAGAAGAAGAAAACACCAGTTACTTCTCTGGGTAAAGACTCGCCAGCTCTTCCAAACTATTACATTTCTCACTTGAATACGATAGGAAAGGAATTCACAATTTGCCTGGTGACATGCATTGATTTATAGTGTACATTTACTATTTTTAATGTGTAGAGGGGAAATAGGCTTATTAACCTGGGGTAATGTATGTGCAAGTATTCAGATCTGTATGGACAATCCTACTTACACAAAAGTACATAAATATTAACTATTTGTAGCTTAAGTACAGATTTATTCCCTCTGACTAATATAGTATTATGTTTGACTTTACTAGACAACTACAGTAGCACCAGTGTGTTGTTATTGTTTATTATTGATTTAATTTTGTCAACAAGGACACCAGGTATATGTGTTTTTTGGACTTTATCACTAACCTGTGATTCCTTATGTGATGGATGATTTGAACATTTATTGAAATGAAACCCTGCAAAAAGTCTTAGAAAAAAAGAACAAAAAAACCCCAAAAAAAACAACAACAAATCACTCTTGGTTAACATCTGAAATGTGAGATGACCATACCCTGCTTTTTGTAAGGCATCAAAAGACCAAATCCCGCTAACTTGTTGTATTATCCATTGTGTCAAATATTCACTTGAAAAATAACTTTAACTTTCAGTCAAATTCGGTGGAGTAAAAACAATATCTCCCCCTAGGATGTTGCACAAGTTAAAATGCTGAGTTACTTTACACCACTGTTATTAATTTATGGATTTTAGGTTTTCTTTGACTACCACTGCAATGACTTGTAGTCAAACAACTAAACATATTACAGTCAGTGCTGTGTAGAGGACACTTTAAGTAAATACCCTTTCCTTTATGTGTTAATTGCTCTATACACAAGATTTGGTTCATAAAAGTAATTTAAATTAATTACTTCCTGAGGTTGTAATGTTTATTTGTTATTTTATTTGTGGCTAAATGGATGCAAACTCCCTGCTACTAGGAACTACATTTTTGTCAAATCGTCCTGGACTATAAAGCAGCATATTAAACTATGTTCTCAGGATGATTTCACTTTGATTAGGACATTTGTCTGGTAATCATATTGCAGGGCCTGACACTCAGGATGCAGACTCAGATGAGGAGTGGCCTGCGTTGGGAGAAGCCGGTACTAGTGGAGCCGATGTTGGATTTGATACCGAGGTTGTCGTTGACCCTGACGATGAGAAGGCCATTGAGATGTTCATGAATAAGAACCCACCAATGAGGCAAGATGTTGCATTAGTATTTTAAAATCCAATCCTTTATGTGAATATTGAATTTAATCGACCCTCAGTCTGTTTCTTAGTCTCTCATTTTTCAATGTTTCTCATAGACGGACCTTAGCTGACATTATCATGGAAAAAATCACAGAGAAGCAAACGGAGGTAGGAACAGTGATGTCGGAGGTGTCCGGGTGTCCGATGCCTCAGCTGGACCCGAGGGTCCTAGAAGTGTACAAAGGTGTTGGTAAGGTGAGTCACTGCATTCTGCTGAATATCTGTGAAGTAAATGCACAGATACAGAATAATGCATATGATGATGATGAAAGGGAAAACTGAATGATCAACTCAGTCATGATTAACTAAGAACTTAACTGTGAAGCTTTGTATTTTTTTTTTTTTTTAGTCTCATCGATAGTTAGCTGCTGTGGTTCACATATTTTTCATTTTTAAACACAAATTACACAAGTGGTGCAGGGCTCCCATGCATCCTCAAATACAGGGAATTCAAACCAAAAATATGATTTTGACAATTTTCTGACTTTACAATTTTGAATCTCAACATAAGTGGTAATGTACAAATTTAACAACAACCATTCAAGACTTATTATGTACAGTGTTCCCAGATTCCAAGGCCACATTTATATAGTTAACCCCTAAAAACCTAGAAGTATTTTCGTGGTTGCTGTTGTGGCCAAATAAACCCTCTATGGACGAGAGATTAAGTTTAATATAGAAATGTATTATTCAGATAAGTATGACAGATAGGATTAAGTGAACTTCCCTTCCAGTAACACACAGCTGTAGATGATGCACACACACACACTCAGACAGACAGGAAAACACATCCTTTATGATCAGTGGTGGTCCTTTTTAAAGGGAAGAAATGGATGTGATGAAATTGGAGAAAACTGTGCATGTGATTCTGAAGTTTTACATATGAAAAAAAAAGGAAAGAAACCTTGTCAGTAGACCTTAGTCACATCAGTAATGCAATTTAAAATGTTCCTATGTA
The DNA here is from genome assembly GCA_029822895.1 of Maxillicosta whitleyi. Lineage (NCBI taxonomy): Eukaryota > Metazoa > Chordata > Actinopteri > Perciformes > Neosebastidae > Maxillicosta > Maxillicosta whitleyi. The sequence goes on along the minus strand of JAPSES010000211.1, from coordinate 10,264,463 downwards.
ATAAGTATTTTATCTATCTACCTTTTTTGCCAGTGAAAAGCAGATATTTTTCTGGTACATGTATTTTATTGAGCATTTAGATGTTTAAAAAAAAGTCCAGAGTAAATTTAAAGGATATTGTACCAAAACAGTGAAAAATAAAGAAAAAGTGACTAATTCAGTAAAATATATTAATAGCTGAACATAAAAACAGGGGACCACAGCCATTTTCATTTGTAAAACTACTTCGGTTGTATTTGTAAATCAGTGTTACAGAGGACAATGTTGTTTCCATGTTCAATCTTTAACATCTCAAGGGGCCATTTATGATGATACTGAGAAACTGCTTTTTACCTTAATTTCAAATGTATAAATTGGGATTAGTGGTCCAAAAGTTCTGAAGTATTATAAATCAGTAGATGCTTAGCAGTTGTTTAGGTCTTCGAGGGTTAATGGCTAATAATGGTATTTTTTTCTTAGATTGTCTTTACTGTAAAATTGGCCTTAAATGTAATTTATTTGCCTTGAATGTTATACAAAATGTGAACCTGCATCATGTAAGTGTGAAGACCACCTGTTGTGCAGTTAGATAATTATCATTTCCATTTGTTTGTTTCAGGTTCTCACAAAATATCGCAGTGGTAAACTCCCAAAGGCTTTTAAAATAATCCCAGCGCTGTCAAACTGGGAGCAGGTCCTGTATCTGACTGAGCCTGAGACGTGGACCGCAGCTGCCATGTACCAAGCAACAAGGTGAGGATGGTGTGGATTATTTTACCCACACGTTCAATTGGTAATTCAGCGCAGTTTGATTAAGACTCATTTATTTTGTTTTGCTTTGTTGTAGAATTTTCTCATCCAATCTGAAAGAGCGAATGGCTCAGCGATTTTACAACTTGGTGCTGCTTCCTCGAGTAAGAGACGACATAGCAGAGTACAAACGACTCAACTTTCACCTCTACAGTGCCTTGAAGAAAGCCTTATTCAAACCAGGAGCTTGGTTCAAAGGTAAAATTACACGTTTAAGGCATGACTTTTGCTGGCTAAAACATAACATTGTTACTGAATGAGGAAAGAAACGTATTCGAAAGCCCCTGACGGTCCATCTAAAAGTAACTAGTTGAAACTTTATACATTCTGATATTCCTTGTAGACTGTAGCCTTCACGTTAGGTGTCACTAACTATTATTTCAGCCAATGCTCAGTGAATGCTAGAATAAGCTCCTGTTACACGTGACCTTTGGGGGGGTGGATAAAGAGAATGAAAATGAGGATTTGACAGCTTATAGCAAAAAAAAAAGAAAGAAAATACAGGCTTTCTGGGACGTGTCACATTTTTAAATCCAATTCTAAATTTAGAAGTGTATTTTGAGGACATTGACAGAGGATTATCTGCTGTCCATTGGGTAAATATCACCATTGGTTCTGGAAACACAGTAATTAAGACACTCACATTTAATTGGGTCAGAATATCCTTAAATTTTCTGCAATTAGTTTCTGGCCAATGATCATCGAGGAGGATCTTTTTTTTTTTTTTTTTCCCCCTTTAATCCTGCCAGTCCTGTGTGATCATAAATTGTTCCAGTTTGATGGGACTATTTTCCCCAAACAGCCCATGACCCATATTGGAAAACCACCGGTATGAGACAGCACCGCTAGGTGGCAGTGTTGACCAGAAATACACCATACTGAACACTATCCTCAGTTCTTAGACTATTGACTGTTAGGGGTTGAAGTTTTACATTGATTTTTCTTTTAAATTGATATAATAGTGTCATTATTGTGGACTTTAACTAACATTACTAAAAGCACGTCCAGAAAGCTATTTAAAAACACTCTTCCATCAGGGATAATTGTCACAACAGTGAAAGTGTAATTAAAGTGTCCCTATGTAAACTGAGTTCTAGTAAATGTTTAAAGTGGCAATGTGCCATTTCAGTTTTATTAAGTCTGAGAGGATATAAAATAGTGTAAGTGTAATAACATGGGTGTGGAGACTAGAGTTTGAAATGCAAGGACATTTATTTATCAGAAAGGCTTATGTTTTTTTCACTTATGTCACTTATTGTCACATTAACATCAACAACATTGTTTTTCTGAAAGTTATCTTCATATGGATTTAACATGAACTCATTACTTTTGGGAGATTAGGGAAAGAACAGACAGCAGATTTAATGTTCTGGCCTTTTTTCCCCCCACATAGGTATACTGATTCCTCTCTGTGAATCTGGGACATGTACTCTCCGTGAAGCGATCATTATTGGAAGCATACTCACAAAGTGCTCCATACCTGTTCTCCACTCCAGGTAACATTTCTTCCCATTAACTCACATACTTGCAGATGCATGTTAGCATCACGTGTTTGAAAATGGTAGTTTTCAGGTTATCATCAGGTGCCACAGTTAGTGAAAGTTTCAAGTTACATAAGTGGGTTGTATAACCAGCTTGCATGACAAATCTATTTTATGTCTTTCAGCGCTGCAATGCTTAAGTTGGCAGAGATGGAGTATAATGGCGCCAACAGCATTTTCCTGCGCCTGTTGCTCGACAAGAAATACGCCCTGCCTTTCCGTGTCCTAGATGCCTTGGTGGCTCACTTCCTGTCCTTCCGCAATGAAAAACGTGTGCTTCCTGTGCTGTGGCATCAGAGTTTACTCACCCTGGCTCAGCGCTACAAGGCTGACCTGGCGTCGGAGCAGAAGACGGCACTGTTGGAGCTGCTCAAGATACAAACACACCCTCACATCTCTGCAGAGATTCGAAGAGAACTGCAAAACTCAGAGTCACGGGATCTTGAAATTGGGCTCCCTGTTACAGTTGAAATGGCGTGAGGACTCTTTCAAGTCAGATGCATCCTCTTCATCCTGTAGCGGATGTTGGATACACATGCTTTCTTTTAGCATGTGTAAAATGTTAACGCTTGATTTACTATCTCTGTTTGATGGACAACAGATTCCAAGATCACACTGAATTATTACAGTGTCTCATAAATACATATTCTGGCTGGGATTGCACATGTAGAAATGCACATCGGTGGTGATGTAGATGTGCATTTACAGTTCAGTAATTGTTTGGAAATGCACTGTAAAACTGGCATTGTATTCATTTAATCAAGATAAATTCTGTTGTTTTTGATGCAACAGGTTGAATTAAAACAAAAATGAGTGTTTTGAAATGGATGATTTTTTTCTTTTCATTTTATATTGAGATATTTCAAGAGTAATGAGATGGAGCTATTTGCTCCCTGTGTGGTTCTGTTTAAACATTTACTTTAGTGACATTCTGTGCATTGTAGCCCCACAGTGAGTTGAACTTTAATGAAGCTCCTGCGTCTAGAGTTTATAATTTACTTAAGCGTGTAATATTCATCTTATTATATTTAATATAGGTGCATAAGGCGGTATGAGACATTTTCTGCGTGTCCATGATTAGTTGACAAACCAGTTACTCTGATTCTGTGTGGTCTATCAGTAGGGCAAAACATTTATTTCTCTATATAAATTATTTTCCACTTTGCAAATCCTGGATTTGTTTTCTTGAAAATGACTCCGTGAACTCAAATGAAGCCTTGAAGTGCGTGGTAATCCACTTTAACACACTTTATAAACCGTTAATAGACAGTTAACTCATGTTAGCTAATTTTAAGATGGCGATGTAGCTAAAGATGCTAACAGTTGGAGCTAACATTAGCTTATTGACTTATTTTGTTTTAGAAAGAGCAACAGAAGTTAAAAGTACTTAGGGGTGATGCCGCTGCTTTATTGAACTTCATTATTCCAATGGATCGTGGTAACGACGAACAGCTTTAAAAGCCTCATAAATATAAAGAAATGTTTGTCCGGGCCGGATCTGACCCGGTTCTGACCCGAGACCGCCGGACCCTACACCACCTGAGGAGCCTGGAGAAGACCAGCCAGGTACCCCCATACTTCGGCGGAGTCCAGACAGACATCCAGCCGTACATGAGGAGGATACTGACGGTGTGGATGTTTCAGGTAGGAATATTACTGAAGTTCATGTGTTACTTTTGTTCACACCAGAGAATGTAAAGGCTGTTTTTTCCCTACAGGTGTGTGAGGAGCAGAAATGTGAGGAGGAGGTGTTTCCACTGTCCGTGCAGTACCTGGACTGTTACCTGAGCAGACTCTGCGTTAAAAGATCGAATTTGCAACTTTTAGGGAGTGTCTGCATGTTCCTAGCCTCTAAAATGAGAGAGACTGTCCCACTCACTGCCAGCAAGCTTTGCATCTACACAGACAACTCAGTGTCAGTGTCTGACATCCTGGTAAATGAACCTCCAACACTGATTTACACATTTAGAAAGTCAAGTCAGGATCATCTGTCAGAATAGGATGGGCAGAACAGTACAATCCTCAAAAGTAGGGGTGGTTCAACGGCCACAATTGGATCTCAAATGGGTCGGACCAGTTATAACCATAGTAATCTATAGATAACAACCCAAATTAATCTGTTTTAGTTTGAAAAAAAGTAAAATTACACTATGAAAATGTATAAGCTGAACCCTATATAGGTCAGTCATAGAAGTATTCTGAAATTCTAAACTTCAACCATAGCGTGTTATTGGGGGACATAACAAGAATCTATTTATTACTTTTGTGAAATTATTTTTGCTGTCATGTAGAATAGTCTTCAAGTACCATTATCCTGCATGTTTTAGAGATTTCCATCACACCTGGAAACCATTACATCATTATCAGGCTTCTACAGAGCTGAATGATGAGCTGATCATTAATGGAACCAGGTGTGATAGAAGAGGGAAATATCTAAAACATGCCGGATAGCGGTATTTGAGGACCGGATTTCAGAACCACTGATTTAGAAAACCAACATCGATGAAGTTACCATATTTAGTTCCTTGCCTGTAAGTGTAAAAAAATAAAAAATCCAAGAAGTATATATAAAAATATACATGAAAAACACATGTAAGGTGAAAGGACCTTTTTTGCGCCACAGCACATATTTGACATTAGAAAAATCACAAAGCACACCACCAACCAAAAATGTCACAAAAAGTATGTTTATAGAATTGGACCATAAAGCTCAGAGGGGTGCACCAGCGACCCCTCAGACTGAGCCCCCCACCATTGAAGTCTGTTGTATATTGTTGTATATTATGGGATGCATATCCCTCCCTCCTCAACCCGATACCTGGGTTTCATGGGTAATCACTAATCCATGCATCACTTCTGAGGTGCTTTATCAACAGAACCACCACATTATAATTTCCTTATCACTCACACGATACAAAGGAAAGTTGAAGAGAGAAGCATCATTTTGCTAATAAGATTTTTTTTTAATGAAAACTGGAAATTCTATAACTTGTGTCAATTGTCAGTTATAATGTGTTACAGTTTGCACTCAGATGTAACTGAGTTTAATGAACTCATAAGATGCGGGCCTTCAGTGAATTATCCTGAATACTACCTGACACTAGTGGCATTTTTATGGAAGATATGTTGGGATATTTTGTGTGTTGCAGCAGTGGGAGGTGTCTGTGGTGTCATGTTTAGACTGGTGTCTGGCCTCGGTGGTACCGTCTGACTTCCTGGAGCCAATTCTTGTCTCTCTTTCCTCTATTCAACCTCACCATCTTCCAAACGTGCGCAAGCTTGTTCACTCCTACATTGCTTTGGCAGCTATAGGTAAGTTACATAACTGAGTAAATAATAAGAGGAGGCTTGGGATAAACAGGGACTGGATAAAATATTTAAATAAATATGTTTCCTCCCTAAATTTAATTGATTGATCATTTCTTTTTAAGGCAGGTTTATCAGACTCTGAACTCAACTATCCTATATTTCTTTTAAATTAAACTTATTATTCTAGGTGGTTAAACATTAAGTGTTGAATACCACTGTGAAATAAAGTGACTTGCTACATGGTGGACAATAGGCACAAAGCAGCCATAACTTTGATTACGATGTGTCAGCAGTTCATTTTGGAGCTGAGTTTGTGTAATCCTGCATTGTCTGCTGTGAAAGACCTGTGTCCATCCATTCAGCTGGCTGATTTCCCACGAATCTCTGTGATGTTGCCCGAGGCAACAGGTCACAGGGATACAGTCAGTTGGGCTGTGGTAGCCACACCAGGACATGACACCCATAAAATTACGATAAATCCTGGTTCCCTACATTGTGATCGATTCAAAGGGGTGTCTGAGTGTGGATTGAATGGCTGACTTTTCTTCAGCTTTTCTCCTGCCTGAGGCAATTAGGTTTATGTGTCAGATTAACAGATTTTGGGAAACAAAAGCTTTTAAGCATCTGTCTTTGTCTTTCAGGGTGTGTCTGCAATTATACCTTCAGTGTAACTTTCTACCACACAGATTTTACTGACACGGACACTACTGCATTAGATTTATGCCTTTGTTAAGTGAAGTACATCGTAGTCATCAGTCAGGGAATACTGTTCGTTATTCTTTTTGATGTATAGTAATCTTTTACCTTTTATTGTCAGATTGTAGGTTTTTACAGTTTTTGCCCTCTACCATTGCATGTGCGTCTGTGAGCCTTGCCATGCAGAGGTTGAAGTTATTGGATGTTGTGACCTCTTCTGAATCTGTGATGACATTTTTGTCCAATCTGTTGGTAACTAATCTGGTAAGGATAATATTTAACTGATACTTTCAAACACAGTGAAACCATAATGTCACTATCTTTTGACTTTGCCCCTTTGTCAACAATGAGTGGTTTGTTTGTGATCATTTCAATCAATACTCTGATCAGATAATTCCAAAAAGTGCATATCTTCCCCTATGTAACACTTGTAATTATCCTGCCCTTTTTTTTTTTTTTTTTTTTTTAACATGTTAACCTCATGGTTGTTATTCTTTTCATTTGACCCTGAACAGAACTCTGTCCTCCTCTGTTGCGAGCAGCTCAGGAGTGTGTTGGAGCTCAGCCTTCCCTCTTGTTTCCACACCAGTGTTTGTGGATCAGAAGGACACAGGTCAGGGGTGAACTCCACCCCCACTGACACTCAGGATGTTGTGCTGACACCGGCAACATCGCCTTAGAAAAACAAGCTCTAGGACTTGCGTATTGTTAGGATGTAGTAAAAAGTATGAAAAGGTTAAAGGCCTAAATTCCATGAAAACCTCTGTCTACAAGTACATTATCAAGTTCATCTTATCTGTTGTTTGCACCTTTGTTTTAGTTAATTTTCTCTGATATTTGAGTTAGTGGTTTGGATTCACTAAATCTGAAATATGCAATTCTGCAGATACTCTCAAATTTCATTAAAATGTAATGGAATCTTTACTGTTTGTAACACTGATTAAAGTGCACATTCTAAACATTGTATTCAGAAATGTCACTTTTCTGAACTTGTACTATTGTAATGTTGTCTTTACTGTATATAAAGTTATAATAAATGCATGCGTTTGTGTTAGGATTCCATAATATTAAAATCAATTGTATTTATTTACTTTAAAAATGTCAGTACAAGTCATCAATAACACAACTTGCTATCACTTGTTTGTCTGTTCATTTTTATTTTTTTTAATGATTTACTCATCCCATCACAACAGCATGGCAGATAATAGTCATAAAAAGCCAGTAACTTTGGCAAACAGGATTTTTTTTAATGCCAGCAAAGGGAAAGAAAATGCCCACAAGCCTGTTACATCTGGGACCGGCAAAACACAAACACAACAATGACATGAAATGCATCCAGTTTAGACCTTTTTTCCCAAAGCAGACAATTTTTTCCAGTGTCACACTTATCAATAAATGTTAAGACCTGATGCGAATAGCTCAGCCCTTACCATTAACCATATCCAGTTATAAAACACAGATTCCTGATTTATATGCCAAAAGTAACCCTAGTTTATAATCTTTATTTTCCAGTTTCTGAGCAACATTGTTTGGCAGTGTGATAGCATTATGCAATGTCTGTTACAAGAAACCAATAATGAAACGGGAACAAATGGTTTGGTTATCAGGTTTCGATTATCTAAGAAAATGGTATTTCAGGCACTTCCACATGTTGTAATGTCAATCTGATTAAGTAACTCCAGTGTGCAACATAAAAGTATATATATATATATATAGTGAAGGGTCTCTGATCACCATATGAGATTTCATGAAACAGGATTAACATATCAGCCAGATATGGAAAATGTAATAAAATATCTCATACTTTTATCAAAATGCATGTATTCATGAAATTAAATGTGTACATGCAGTTCAGGGTTTTATTGGAAACCTGACATTTAAGTGTTCAAGATCCAGCTGAGTTTTTTTTCCCATATCTGACTAATTAGCTAGTCCGCCCTTGGTTATTTAATACCCCAGGCCTCTAAATATATTAAATTAAATACAAGATGAAATACGCCTGAGCATAAATTTTTAACAAAGGTTACACAAGTTGTGCATCACATTAAACGTTGATGAAGCTCAGAACACGTGTCCTTCAAATGGACGTAATGAACTCCATCTCCCTGTGAAAAACACAGTCCGTGGCCTCCTGTGCATTAGGTTTGGGAACTAGAGCAGGTTGTACATGTTGTGCAGGTTGCTCTTGTCAAGTCATTGTGCCATGATTATTATTCAAGTAATTATCCAAACTTCAAACAAGTAATTTCAGGGTAAACAACATTGAAAAATGCTCTTTGAGAGCTTAAGTCCCCATTAAACAAAAAAAAAAAAAAAACTTTAAATGAAGATAAAACTTTCAATAACATTAGCAATTCTGCTCTTTGGTTTGCATGAAATGTCAATCCCCCACCTCCTAAAACAGTAAAAGCCACAGTATAAGCAAAATGTGAAAAAAGCCTCAAATTTCACTTGTATCTTTTCGGTCTAATTCTATATTACTTTGTTGTCAAAGAAGATCAGCTATAAAGAAGCTACAATCCAATAGAGATGTTAAGTCATAAAACACCTAATCAACTGTCCTAACACTATAAATGACTGACTGAATTATAGAAACATCTTGCAGTTTTAGTAAAAGCTCACATGTGACTGCTAATTAGACTGCCGTTGAAGTACTTCGTTCGGCAAACTCTGATCATTGTTTTGGGTTCAAGTGTGACATTTTGCATTAACTACACATTTGATAATTAGCTCTCAAGTTAATGTTGGAACTCTTAGTTAAACATCTGGTCTCTTCTGAGACACCTTGAAATGGACATCATCTCTTCTAGATCGCTGTTGATCAGTTTCATAAAACATTGTGCCACATGTCATTAATCAATGACCATTCAATGTACAATCTGATGTTTCATGAGAAATTGAGCCACTTTTTGGTTCTGTGCAATTCCTTAAATTAAGCACAATATTTATCACAACAGTGTGCTGGTAATTACATAAAAAGAACTTGGCTTTGGCTATGTTGTCTTTAGCTCAGTAGTCACAATAAAAAGTCTTAATTCCGTGTCCTTGACTAAATCCTGATCTTTAGCTGGGTGCAGTGCTTCGTAAGACCATGGCCTGTTTGTAAGCCTCTGTTACATTATCACAGTCAGTGATTGAAAAGGCACTGTCAGCCACTCCAGACTCGTAACAGTTCCACGGCCTCAGACGACCATCACTGAGTATGCCGTCTTCCTGGATGTCCAGCAGGTTGTCAGCAGAGACACATCCTCTCATGGTAGCCTTGGTGGGTTTATCCAGTGGTGTTGGTGGTCCAACACGGTCTGGTAGATCCAGCTGATCAAAGGACTCTGAAGACAGAATGCTGTCCTCGCTGATGGCCCCACTCGGTCTCAGCCGAGTACCTCCACGAGGTAAAGAAGCCGCCAACTGGTCCAGAGAGCCAAACTCCTGCAGTCCCCCAGAGGAGAACTTCCCATTGCGCTTCAAGATGCCCTTCCTGTAGGGTGGGGCTGAAGGGCACTCTTTATTTTGGGGTACCCAGCCACAATCACTGTTCTCTGGAGATGACGAGTAGTAGCCTGACTCCTGCTCTGTGGACTTCTTTTTCAGGATCCCTTTGCGAGGCAGTGATCCAGCTGAAGGGGCGTTGTCTGGTGCAGACAAACCCAAAATGTTCTGTGGTTCTACTGAGACTACAACAGGAGTTTCACTTATCACCTTTTGTTTGACACTGTTTCGCCTCTTTAGGATACCCTTAAAGGGGCGACTGTCTGTGTTTCCTTCATGAATGGTCTGAGAGACGTTGTTTTCCTTCCGTGACCTTCTCAGAGAGCGTTGCCGGACTACTTCCCCTCCACCGCCCTGGGAGCGGAGCAGGCAGCGAACCTTTGAGCCGTTCTCCAATAAAGGTCGTGATGTGCGACGCAGCCAGCTAGCAACACTGGCCAGGCCTGCAGGGTGTGGCGTGGACTGAGAGGCCGGCGAAGGAGTCTGCTCCACTGGACTGATCTTCACCTCGGCCAGTAAAGGCTGCTGGTAGCCCCAGTTGAGCCACCAGTGTCCTGCAATCTCTTCTATTGTAGCTCTGCGCTCTGGATTTACCATCAACATCCACCGAATCAGCCCGCATGCATCTGAGAATTTAAAAAAAAAAAAAAAAAACAGTCAGTCAGTTCAGTTTGTTCACAAAACAATTAATGTGCAAACAAAATATTAAAGATAGAGTTTGAGTGAAATGTGAGAATGCTCTGATAAGCTACATGGAGCTTGAGAATAAGATCCAAGATACAAAGTAGATAATACCAAGTAAAAAATGTATATCCACTGATGTTTTGTCTTGGAAAAAAACAACAAAAAAACACTGTACAACACTTAATGGATTGAAGATATGTTCTCTTTGGGTAAACACTGGTTCATAGTGTTAAGAATAAGATGACACACAATAAATGAAAGTTACTGTACATTTTGTATGGATTTTGTTCCCCACCAATTATGATGTTCAACCATTACCATCTTTCAATATTGTTTGCTACATATTGAACATTTTCAAACACTTAACACACTATAAAATTAACTCCAAATTAAATTTTACTGTGAAATTGACACTCACCAGATGGATGAGCGGGCTTTCGGTAGTTTCCAGTACTAATCTGCTGGACCAGCGCTTTATGGTTGTTTCCATCAAAAGGCATAGTGCCATGAACCATGGTGTATAACAGCACACCAAGAGACCAAGTGTCCACCTCCGGTCCACGGTACGGACGCCCATTCACAATCTCAGGGGAGGCATACAGTGGGCTGCCACAAAAGGTTTGGAGATACTCGTCACCGTGGTAAAGGTTTGACAGGCCAAAGTCTGCGATCTGCAAAAGAGAAAATAAATAAATAAAAATAAAAACAGGTGGCGGTTACATCATTTGCTCATTCATAAATGAACAAATTTCCTCAAAGTTTCCCATATGCATCATCACAACCTCTCATCAACTACTCATAAGACAACATTCACATTTTAAATAGTTTACAGTGAATCACCTCTGTTGTTCATGATCATGTTAGAAGAAATCATCGTCATTTAAACTGTTACAGAATAAATGAAATGTAAAAACTACTGCCTAAAAGATAGGTTAATGATCACAAACCCTGTGCTAAAGTGTTTAAAAGCTCACTCCTTTCTGTGTGGGGGGTGTTTCTTTACACCTACCTTAACATTACCACTGCCATCTAGTAAAATATTTTCCAGTTTCAGGTCCCGGTGCACTATTCCATTCTAAAGAGAAAAAAAGAAAGTCATCAGTATTTTACATAATAATATGTTATGAAGATCATATCTCCACCCAGGCTATTACCAGAAGATGTCTATATTACATAAAAGGATTAGTTTTTACTGGGTCAGACACACATTCTTTTCCAAGTGAAGATTTTTTTTTTCCTGGTATGTGAGCTATGCTTCATTGTCCTCCACTCTGCAGGGGGGAATGCCTTTAACTCAGCCTCAGTTTAGATTTGGTTTGGCTTAAAAAAATGCAGGTCAGTTCCTTCTTACGCAGGCACACTTGTTGTAGCAACGGACTCGTCCTTTGTGGGGTGTTATGTAGCATTCATTTATTGTTGAGATGCACTCATGAAGAAAACAATTGCGTGCGTCATAAACTGATAACAGTGCGGGGTTGAGATGCCCTATTCTTGACTGATTTAAACATGAGAACTTAATGTGTGACAAGATATCAGTGCTCAGCATAAATAAAGGCAGATGGTTAGCATAGAATAACAGGGCGGTTCACTCTGTAAATATCATCAGCAAACATGTGAACTTTGCGCAACTTACCGGACAGCTACTCTAAAATATTGTTTAGATCAAATGTTCATAATTACACAGTCCTGTACTAAGACATAATGTGTGTGCGTGTGTTGGTAGAGCCCTTCTGTTCCATCACACCCTCATTAGAGTGTGAGACCATGCGTGTGTGTGTGTACTGAAGCTCCTGGCCTTTAGCCCTGACACTAACTCTCCACAGACCAACCGCTCATTTTGCCCTGCATCGTTCTCACAGCCTCCCTGTTCAGAGTGACAGGCTGACAGTGAATAATGCCCATTATGTAACTTTGGGGGTGCCAGCACCCTGGAAAAAAAAAACAATGAGCTTGAGCAGCCAGTCTGAGTGGAGCTCTGCGTCATTAAGTCTGACGAGTGAGGACAGACAGGGCTGCATTTTCACAGTGTGTGCATACATAGAAAGACATAGCTGCACTGTAGTCTTTATGCAACACATCATTATTAGGTAACGTACACTTGACGCTTTTTTCACATGGCTTTTATATGGCGGGTAATAAAGATAAGGAAAGAGGAAACAGCCGTACCTGGTGGCAGTAGTGCACAGCTGACACTATCTGTCTGAAGAAGTGTCTGGCCTCTCGTTCAGTGATGTTCCGCTTGTCACAGATGTAATCGTAAAGGTCTCCTCTGCTGGCGTACTCCATCACAATCACAATTTTGTCCTTGTTTTCAAATACTGCAACACCAAACAAACCACAGAACGCCACTTATTGAAGGTTATAAATAACCCTACAGTTGTTTTGATTATTAGGAATGAGCTTTTATAGGACTGTGGGCTAATACTAAAATTAATAAAAACAGTTTCCAAAACACTGAAGCTACATAAAGAACAAACTAAAATGACAGATTTGTAGATTAAAAAAAAAAAAAAAAAAAAATCAGATAAGCATTTGCTTCCCAAAACCATTGTTTACTGTTCATGGAAGAATAAACTGGCTTTGCACAATATGGAACTTTTACTGACATAACACAAAAACCTCAAACTAACATTAAAACTACACTAAAACCAGCAATTCTGTAAAATAAAAAAGCAAAACAAACAAACAAACTACAAGACTAAATAAAACTACAATAACTATGCCACCTACACAGCAATAGATTTCAGTTATATAAACTTTCTTTATAGCCTCTAGTTCTCACTAATTTGCACAAATAAAATTAAATCTAACAATCAAGCACTGAGTAGAGCGCTAAACGATGACCATCTCATCAGGCATGAGGGGTAGTAGAAGACACAAGGCTCTGCACAATAACCTACGGCGCTGATGGGATATCAATGCTTATGTAACCTTGCGACTGTCCCTGGCACAAAGACTTGCGTGACCCAACTTTAAATCTAAACAGAGAGTCATTGAAAGTCATCTTTTTTCCCCCTCAGGCACGTAGGTTACAAAAGTCATTGAAGTTAAATAATCAAACACAGCCCTAACACAAAAAAGGTGATATTTGTACAAACGTTCATACCTTCATATATGGTGATGATGTGTGGATGACAGAGTGAGGACATGATCTCAATTTCCCTGCGGATATGAATCAGATCCTGCTCATCCTTTATCTTCTCCTTTCTGATGGACTTTATGGCAACCTTAAAAGGAGAAGTAATTTTAGACTTTTAGAACAAAAGAACAATGCATTCCAGCTGTAATGATTCACTGACGAATAAACTCAACACAATAGATTGTGAGATTTATTCATGTCTAAAGGCCCTTCTTGCAGTTTTTTTTTTTAGCCCCACCTCCCACATAATTTCACTTCTGTCTTTTCATGTGAGCTCTTATTATTCACACATTTTATGATCCTGCAGGTGGCTGTGACTAAAGAGAAAATCTATACACCCAAAAAGACTTTCACCTTAATGTTATTGATAACACAGCATGCTTTTAAAAATGCGAGGCAGAAGTTAAACCACATAACAAAACTGAAGGACTTTGGGGTGAGCCAAAATTTCCTTGAGATGGTTTACAACAAACTGGTATGGACACATGGATATTAACAAATTGTCCAGAGTTGAACTACAATTAAAATAATGGGAAAACTGCAGCTCAGTAACAAGTATCTGCAGAGTGTAAAAAAAAAAAAAAAGCTCTTGACATAAATGATGCATCTTGCCCAGTGAGTTCCACAAAGTGTTTTAGATTCACAAAAATATCTGGAAATCATCTGTACAAAATACAGTTATAGTGTTAAATCCATTAATTGAATTAACTGCCTGTAACTGAACCCAAGGTTTCTTTTTTTCTTTATCAATTATGACTTTTGCATAAATTATGTTTCTGTCCCTTAAGATGATCCTGTTTCTTTATGTGGAACCAAAGACACTATTTTGTGCATAATAAATTTCAACGTCACTTAATCTAACCTGATCTAGCTAATGTATACCCAATAGATATACCTACACAAATTGGAAGGCGCTACAAAAATATATCAAACTCACTTTATTTTTACTTCTTTCCTTGAGTTTTGATGACTGCCACCATTGGATTTTTTTTACTTTGCCAAATTAAAATTTCATTATTTTAACACTATTATGTACTTCACTGTGTTGTGTGTTTTAAATACTCGTAAAACAAGAGAAGATTGGATGAATAAAATTAATGAAAAAGTGACATTAGAAATGAACATTTTGGGACTTTAGGTTTCTGACTGGTCACCTCAAGTTCTAAGAAATTATCTGGATTTTTCGTTTTCCGTTACATTATTTAAGTCTTGAAAAGCGTTTCTGAACCAACTGTTTGTATTTAATCATTTCTATCTAAGGCTTGTCCTCTGCTGTGCATAATAACGGCCAATGAATTGAAAACTCTGTTGTGTCGTATCCAAGAAAGCCGAGTATTGTCAGCTGTAATGAAATCCACTGTCTCCTGTTATGTTTATCGGCCTACAGGATCCGAAGCTCTTTAAATCTGAATGAAACCTGTTGATGTCAGTATTCCAACACCTCTCACATCCAGAAAATGTGTCTGCATTCAGGTCTTTAGGTTGGATTTGTCTATTTGAGGCTCAGATGCCTGGGATTCCTCTGTGTGCTGAGTGCGTCACCAGTCCCCCCCCCAAAAGGTTAAGAGGTGCTGTAGGGCACCAGATGCTAGTAGAGGTGGGTGTCCTTGCTTCCTCTTGTTCCAGGCCCTCAAGGCTACAGACATGAAAACTGACTGAAGCAGCGACTTGTCATGTAGTTATCAGTTCACCCGTCTCCCGTCATGAGTCACCGTCTGGCCCGCTGTGCCGTCACAACCGACTTCACACCACACAGACCTTTTTCCTGATTCTGGGAACTGAGATTTCCTGCGTTTGTTTGCATTTCTGTCAGACAGGCTGACCTCCCACTCATGATGAGTTCACACCCCTGTGTGGTTATCTGTCTGTGTGCGGTCTTTGTTGCAGTCAGTCTGTTCCACGCAAAACGCACTTGAAGGTTGACATCTTCGATATTTGACACAAATGTACTGTGTAAACACTAAATACTACAATTTTTTATGCATCAAATCTGAAAGGTTCCTTATCGATCGGTCAAGTGCTTAACTGGAGTGTCTGCATGGATAAGTGCATTTGGCTGAATAAACCCCCCTTTAACACCCCCC
>JAPSES010000211.1:10211119-10242286 GCA_029822895.1 Maxillicosta whitleyi | reverse complement strand
CCCTGTCAACCAGTAGCTGGTGTTTGGCTCCTTTGGTTCCATGTGGTGCTGAAGCAGGCTATAGGCTGGTAATTGGATGATATTGTCCCCTTCTGGACGTCTTTCATTATGAGGATTGACTGTCTGGCCCTAGGTTAGCCACTCTGGGTGGTGTCCTGACATTAGCAGCTGGTTCATCTTTGCTACTAGGTGTTGATGGGGTGCAGTCAGCTTCTTAAGCCAGTAGGCGTGAATCATCTTGGGTCCTGGTGTTGTCCAGCTCTTCACTTTGGGCACTCTTAGCCTGTAAGTCTGTCACCCATTGGCCATTAGTGTTATTTCTCCCAAATACTCTTCCAGTATTGCTCAGTCTCAGCTCTGGGTGGGTCTGTTATCACATGTGAGTGGACCTTAGCTGGGTTGGTGGAGAACACTTTTTTTAAAATTCTCCTTCTTCTACTTCTCTTGTATACCTCTTTAGACAGGTAGCTAGGGCTGTGAGCCTTTGCTTGGCAGATTTCAGTGCCTCAGCTGTGGACAGTTTGTTATATTTCTTAGGTAGGTTTTTCCTTAGATTCACACCTATGCTTAGTTCTGCTGGAACACTGACTACTTTCTGTGCCACCATGATTTTTGCCTCTAGCCTTCTCCTCCATGGGTCAACTTGCTCCTTCTGGCTACTACTCATGCTGTTCATCTTGTAACCAAGTATCTCTAGGATGACTGTTGCTGCCGCATACATTAACTGGTAGGTCTCAGTGATGGTAGTGCTAGGGACAGTTATGAGTGTGGCTTTCAAGTTCTCCAAAAGAGACTGGTCTGGTACTTTGTTGTTTAGCCTTGGCAAAGATTTAGTTGAGTTTCTCCCTGACTTTATGATTCTCTTTCTCAGGTCAGCTGTCCTTCTGTTCAGTCTCCCTGTCTTTGGGGCTTGGTACCCAATCTTGATATTTGGGGGTGATGGTGAAACCACCCCCAAGCTGAACAGTTGTATGGGCTCCCAGAAAAGTGTCAGATGTGATGTGTGATAGAAGAGTTCCAGCTAAAATGAAAGGAAAGGTGTCCAAAAGTGTGGTGAGAGCAGCCATGTTGTTTGGTCTAGAGACAATGGCACTGAAGAAAAGACAGGAGGCAGAGATGGAGGTAGCAGAGATGAAGATGCTAAGGTTCTCTTTGGGATTGACCAGGATGGATAGGATCAGGAATGAGTAGATCAGAGGGACAGCACATGTTAGAGGTTTTAGTTATCCCTAAAACCTGAGTCAGAGAGGCCAGGCTGAGGAGGTGTGGACATGTCCAGAGGAGAGATAGTGAATATGTTGGTAGAGGAAGACCAAAGAAGAGGTTTATGGATGTAGTCAAAGAGAACATGATACCTTCATGTCCTCATGCCGGTGTTGTGAAAGAAAAGGATGTAGAAGACAGAGTTAGATGGAGGCAAATGAAATGATTCACTGTGGGGACCCCTGAATGGGAAAAGCCGAAATATATGTATATATGTGTGTGTGTGTGTGTGTGTGTGTGTGTGTATGTACATATATACATAAGAAGACTTCAACCACCACCGCCTACATGGTTTAGCTCCATTCATTTTGTACAATAGCCTACAGTCCTACATTTCCCAGACTGCAGTTCGTGCCGTCGAACCCCGCCCTTTCCTTTCTCTAACTTGGATCTTGTCGACTTTCTGTTTTGCAGTGATTTGGTTGCCTGGCCTCAGTTATGTGAGTTGTTCGGACACACCTCGTCCTGCACCATCACTGACCATCCTCTTCATCATCGTCACGGCTGATAACACGCAGCTCCACTCGGCTGTGAGGCTGTCCGTGCGTCGGTCGGGATCCTGTCCGCTCCGGGTTGGGAGATGTCCGCTGGCGTCTCCCGACCGGAGTCACTTTAGGAAGATCATTTCCCACGGAGGAAAACATCAACGTTGTTTTCGTGCGTCTGCAGTTTTCACCTAGAGACAACTATGAAAACCACCTCTCCTTCTTTCATCACGGAAATGTATGGTTGTGAAACTGTGCCCTGGATTTGATACATGAAGTTAGCGGCTGTTTGTTGTGCCAGGCCAAGGCGAGGACGGACTGGAGATGCCTTTGGGCTAACGGTGCTACCGTTAAATGGACTGCAAATAGGTCGCATATTGTTTATCACATCTGTCGAGGCTGAAGACTTTATGTGTACTGCGCATTCTGCAGTCTGTGTTTACTCGGAGCAATAGCTAACACAAGATGTCGAAATAGCGATAACTTTGTTTGCCATTTGTGTCTTTAAATTTAGTCACCAACACTAAACTTATCTTACTGGCTAGAGGCACGGCGTTAAGCTAGCTAACTGTGCTAATCAACGCCACAACAAAAACAAATGCCAAACTGTCACTGTCGTTAGGGACTGTACTGCTAAGCTAATGTTAATAACACTTTTAGATGGACTCTTTAAAATCATCTGCCACAACCTAGCAGGTGGGTGTGCAAGTATGACTACTGCTTAACTGTCTAATAACGGAAAAAATTCGACAACGAGGCAATTCTTTGTGACTGGCGTTTAATAAGCTGTAAGTTTGGAGCAGTAAGTCAACCTGTTAACTCCTATATGTACTAGACAGCATCAGCTCACCTGTCTGCCATGGAAGGAAATACGCCACAGAAAAGCACTCCTTTAGCTCGGGAACTAACGAAAATATTCAGTAGTTACAATAAGCACTCCATACAGCTTAAGAAGAACCTGAAGGAGACACATGCGTTCTTCAGGGAAATAAGACAAAACTACAGCAACGCCTGTGCATCAACCATCTTGGATTCAGCTTCTCTGGAGGCAGGTAGGTCTGAACCCCTGCAGCATCTGTGTATGCATGCACCACTGGATCTCTATACTGAGCAGATTTTTAAAGCATACTGTAAATATGCTATAGAAATGTCATATGTCAGGTATAGTGCAGAGAGCCTGTATACTTGAATAACTGCTTACTCCTGCTAAGTGATGTATGTACCAGTACCTGCACTCAAATATGCTTTAATTGGGTTAAACTGAAGAGATTAACCCCCCTCTCAAAGGCATGAGGGGGCTAAGTGCAGCAAATATGCTGAGATTTCACCAGTCACTAACAAAGAGCCTGGGGTTTTTGAGACAGTTCAATTTCCTTGCTTGCTTTGTGTGTTTGTTTGTGGTGCTTGGTTATGTAAACCTTGGTTCATAGTTTCAGAAGACCTTCAGTTATTAATAATCTTCACAATTGTTTTTGAGCTTATGCATTTCATTGGTCAAGAATGTTTGCTCAAGTGTTTTTTCACTGTTAGTTTGATCCAAGTGTTTCATTAGTACCATAAGCCTTTTTAGCCATATTATTGTGATTAGCATGTTTGAAACATGGATTAAACACACAAGAGTGAAAATGTGATGTGCTACATTAAAAGGGAAGGCTTGTCTAACAGGGCTGTGATGTTCTGTCTGCAGAGATGCCCAGAATAATTATCTTGAAATTTCAATGGACAGTTTTAAGCCACACATTATCCATTATCACCATAGGCATTGAACCTTAAACCATGTTTTCAAGACACAGCCAAACTTAAACTAAATTATCTTATAAATGTCTTGGTTTACACATGCTTTCTGGACCAAAATACATATCACATGATGGAATAACATTATTCTTAAGTCGTTGTAAGGCTGTTAAAAAGCTACTAAAAATAATGCACGGGTTTGGTATAGCATATCTAGTAAAAGCAGGTCATGCAGTCATATGTTCAGCAACGACTGGCCTTGGTGTGAGTACGAGTAGAGGAATGCTGCATTAAGCCTCCACTAAAACCACCTTTATAGTAGGGAAAAACGATGGCATATAGAGTAGGTCAACTCTGCTCTCTGCTCTTCCTGTTATATAAGTGTGTTAGACCATGACTCAGCTTGACTGAGGATTATGTCTGGTACCCTCAGTAAACAGGGTGAATTGGTTCCTCTGTGTGTACTCACACCTGAGGGCTAAACTCAAGAAAGATGAGCACAAGGACAGGCATGAGATGTAAATTGTTTTATTATTCCTCTTGCAGTGTGATTATCAAACAGTGGTCTCCTGTATAATGTGAAAATAATGATACAAAGGATACTATGTCACTGATTACTCTGATTACTCTGTTACCTAATGCTTATGAATTGTAGGCCAGCAATGTTGTTTCAGGTTGGTCTTGTTGTGATATTTAATGACAATTGGCGGTAAAGTTCCACCTGAAAACCACTCCAACTTCTCTTACACTGGTCACAAAAAAGATGTGGTGGACTTGTAACCCAAGCCTGTCCAAGGCTTTTTTGTAAAGAAGAAATTAGCTCTGATCCACTCCACATTCACACCTAATAAGAGACATGAATGTACTTTAATGCTGAATACCACATACTAAAAAACAGAAAAAAAGGGGTATAGGAAATCTGTTCTGTACCATAGAAACATATTGATGCAACATTCTCTCAGGGCTTCTGTAGACATAAATGGCTCATTGTAAAGCAACAAAATCACAGCAGATCTTACTTTTTCATTGTTATACACAAATAAAAACATGTTTAACTCCATTCTTCCTAGTACATCCTTCTGATAATCTAATACAATGGACCAAAATGGTTTCGCTTCTGGATTTATTTCTTCTTTGGTTTCTTTTTTCATTCAGGTCCACTCAGCTGCATCGCTTTCCCCAGTCATGAGGAAGAGTTCCTATGCAACACAGTGGGGGCTGCCCCATACATCCTGGTGCTGGGCCAGGACTGTGCGGCCCGCTACCAGCTGCTCAACTGTCTTCTGGGGGAGAGGCTGCTGCCACTGGGCCCTGAGGCCGGAGAGGCTTGTGAAGGAGTCCAGGGCACTGTCTGCAAGAGGCGGAAGCTGTGTTTCAGCCACGGGAGACAGACACGGCTTAGTCTGGCACTGCCCGGTCAATATGAGCTGGTGCATCAGCTGGCAGCTAACTGTGGCCGCTGGGACACGGTGCCCCGAGAGGACCTGGAGATTCACGAGGAATGTGAAGACCCAGCGCACAGGCTAGCTGAGCTGGAGATCACCCTGCATCACCCACTGCTTCAGGTTGGCCTTTAATCAGACTGTGGTTCACAGCAACAGTAACTGCATGTAGTCTTCCATTATTTTATTTTATTACCTTGTGGCCTGACAGGAAATCATGTCTTGGCTTTGCAGTCAATTCGTTGCAGTTACTTTGTTTACTGTAACTTTTTTAGTATAAGTATATTTATTAGACCATGAACGTAGAAGGCAATAAACAATAGTTCTGGATGAATATGATGAATAAACATACAACAAAGCATTGACATCTACCGAGATGAAAAAACACATATTTTGACATTTTAGGCTAAAATTCTTTTAGGTATTTTATATAGGCAGGACTTCAGTTAGCAATATTTTTGGTGGGAAATGGCTTTTACTTCTAACTCTTCATTATGAGCCCCTCTTCCACTACAGGCACTTTTCCAGTAGCTTTTGCTTCACAGGGAACTTTGAAAAACCTCTGCGCCTTTCTACCGAACTAAGGGTATTTTGTGCACTCCTACAAGTGCACTGCAATCATATGTCAGTCCACCTGAATATGTTAAAGAGCTTATTCAGCAAATATGCTCACAAGAGCCTGGACCAAATGTATACCAAATACTTTCAAGAGAAGTTCAGCTGGAATTCTCTTACCCAGCTAAATAAGTTCCTGGTAATAAAAGTTCCTGGAAGCATAGTAGAAAGGGGCTATAATATCTAAAACAGTTCGATAGTAAACAAGACTTCTGCACCTCTTGGTTATATTCAGCCTATGCTAATAAATATAGAGTTTCAGGGGGTATTTTCACTTTTTTTCCCTCAGATTTTTGCCAACTGTAGACTTAACCTAAATTGAGCAAAATTTGCCTCTGATATTCATCTGCAGATTGAAGTTTGTCCTGGATTCAGGAAGTTCTTGGGCCTTTGTTTGCTTTGGTTGTTTAGTTTCAGACAAACAAAAGGCAGGATGTTGGGGGTTCCATTTTGTTTGACCATGTCGGTGAACGTTTCTTAAGAAATGAGAAATAAATACAAAGACTCCTACCAAGATGATATGGTGGAACAGAGTCTCTTCATCCACAGTTGAAGTTTGTACTTGGCTAAGTCTTGCCTCAGCTTGATGCACATGACAATGAAAAGAATCTGTTACCCATGAGGCTTGATACTAATCTTGTGTTTATTTATTTTGGGTAGTGGTATTTCTTCTTTGTAGTACTGCAAAAAATGAAAGCATTTTTCTTCCTTGGTGTCTTCAGCTTGAACAAACCTTTCTGTTCACATGTGGCTTAGCTCGCAAACAGATTACTGAGTAGAGCTGATTATTGTTGTTCAGTGTTTTACCTGATTTGTGCAACTGTTTAGTAATACATTCTTTTCTAATCACTTTTCTTCTGTTCATGTTTGGAGCATGTCTTAAAGCACATGCAGAGGCTAGTCTTTAAGTTGTGTTGAAGGAGGAGTTGCTGCTCATAGTGGTTCTCAGACAGTGTTCATGCTCCTATTCAGTCAGTGCAACTTGGAAATTACAATATCTTGTTGGAGTGAATGGATTTAGCATGGTGCGAGGATTGTAGTCAGTTCTTATCATGTGTGACACGTGGAAATTAGTCCTTAATCCTTTAGACCAAGGGTCCTCAAAGAGCATCACACTGCGCCAGAAACTAGGCTCAGCTCTGCTTCAGGGCAGCCCACCCGCCCTGCCCCCTTACGTAATGCCACTGGTCTGGTGCGATTCACATGACTAGGTCATGTAAAAAAAATCCCAAACGCTTTGCTGTGATGAAGTTGCCATGGTTATAGCTGGGTCCTGGGACACTAGTTGTTCAGGCTGTGATGACGTTTATACTGTTTTCAGTTTGAAAACACAAATGTGCATTTTGTGGCGCATGGTACCACTTTTCATCTCACCACCAGTTAAACACTTAGTACAATTAGTACACAGTTGCTAATCTAATTAAAGTTAAACCATTTTATTACATTAGGTTATTTTTAATCATATTTTGTTGAAAACCATAGTTTTCCTAATCTCTCATGGTAAATACTTGTTTTCTTGCTGCTTCAAATTAAATGTTATTTCAACAAAACAGAAAATGTAGAGGTTTACACAGTCATTTTTAACTCATTCATTTTCACATGTGACTAAAAGTCGCGGTCAAGTAGACACAGAGTGTTATTTTGTTAAAAAAACCTTAAAAAAAGATAAGCGTTGTGACAATTTGATTGTTGTAATAATACACACTTGATCATAGATAGAGACAAAAGCACCACTGTGATTTTATATATTTAAAGATATTCTCTTCCTTAAGTCTGTTTCTGTGTTAATGAAAAAATGGCTTTGATGGATGCGTTTGTACAATAGCAGCAGTTATAATAATTTGAGTTGCCATGCACTAAACTTAGCCTTGTCAGAGCTCCAGCAGTGTCCTTCTGGGCTTTATGTTGTAGATGAATGAAAAAAACATTAGCATGTTTAAGTCAGAGTAAATGAAGCCACAGAATCTCTCTGCTCTCTGTGATATTCACACTCTACTGCCATAATCACAGCACTCTGCTTTAGAGGCCACCAAAGACATCCACCTCACTAATTAGCCTTATCCTGAGGTTTCCCATGCTTCAATGCAACCTCAACTTAAGCATGCGGTAACTGAGAGGACACAAAAGGTGCTAACCTTTCGCCACGTGTCTAAAATGCTTTTAAGGTACATATTCTGTTGTGTTTATTGCCTCTGCTCCATGAATTCACATCAGACTGTCTGTTTCTGCTTGTTAACAGCCAGGTGTGAGTTTAGCAGTGGAGCTTTAAATCAGCTATTAAAAGAAATGTCTAATTCCTTACATAGTCATTAGTGTTGACCTTGTATAAGTGTGTTAGACAGCAATAGTCCTAAAGGGAAATGAAAAACAAAATAGTACTTTTAAACTAGCCCATAGACCTTCTCTTGAAGGGTTGTTGTTGAAAACTGACTGTAGGCTGTAGGCAATTCAAACATTATACTGGTTTTGATTGGTTGCAACAAAATGTTTGCAGGCTATCTTTGTGCCAGAGAGACTGTTCAGATGGGCCCGGCTCTTGTTTCTTGGGGACAGGACTGACTGTCTCCTTTGTGTAGCTGTTGGTTGGTCATTTCTGCCTCTTTTCTCTAGCTGCCTTTTCCCCTCACAGTCTCCCTCTGAAAATCTCTCCCAGTCTATTTCTGTGAAAAGTTGTTATTCATCAAGGGTTAAACAAACCTTTTAAATGCGTCACTTTTTGGCCCTGTCACGGACATTTCCCAAGGCCATCATAAATATTTACGTGCCTTTATGCGTTGAGAAGTAGAACAACCATGTGATTTGTTTTTTTTTCCTTTTGATGTGGATGCCCTTATGCCATCTGGTAGCACAAACATACAGTGTCTGAATAAATCTAAATTATTGACATGATTCGTGTTTTTCATGTGAGGAGGTCGAAGAGTTTAGGCATTATAAATAATGTAAAACATCTTAATAATGAAGTGCTCCTGTGATACTGTACTTTTAGTCTAAAGAAGAAAACGGTACTAAAGGATGATGTGGTATCTTGGACATTCAGATAAGACATTGTAATTTAAATCATAAAATGTCAAAGATATGGATGAAGCCTCAAGTGATGTACCCTCTGTAGATGTAAAGTCATTAGTCATTTTAAAGAAACAAGAACACTTGTCATCTATTTTCATAATGTTTACACTAATGAAAACAGTTATTCATATTTTATTCCTCATAGATATTATGCTTCTGTAAATGTAGCCAAAATCTTTGCTTTGGACATTACAACCTCAAACTCATTGACCTTTATTTTGTTTTGCAGTGGAGGAAAATAATATCATAAAATAAAAGCCAAATTCTTAGAGGTCATTTTAATATCACATTAAAGTTTGAGAAGGCAGAAATTGAAGGAAAAGAAATTTCAGAATTTCCCTCTCCCACGCTCTCTTCTTTGTCCAAACCAAAAGATGAGATGATCTGGTTTTTAAGTCATTATAGAAAAATTAAGCCAAATTATTTCAATAATGGGACAATAGTATACGGACTAAAGCAGTAAGGTTGGAATCTTATCAGAGGTTGGTATTTACAGCTGTTAGCTACATATTTAAGCCCTAAATCTGAAAATCACTACTATTATATCCATTACATTATATATATATATATATATATAACAGAAATTATTGAAGTTTTGCTTCTGACACCAAAAAATTGTCATGATGGCTTATATGACAATAAGTGTTCTTTGAATAAAATTACCACATTGATTAAGATAAAGGTACCATACTTTACATATTTCTCTTCTTTTACTTGGCTCCATATAAACAGATATTGATCACAATTACCCAATTCTGTGTCTCGTTCACTCTCACCCTATGTTTGCTTGTGCAAAGAAACTGCTGGCATTTCTGCTGTGTCATAGAACATGTTAAAAGTGGTGGAAGATATTTTTATTGATAGCCATTTGCAGCCCATGACTTAAAACATTCATTCATTCTTTCATTTTCCATGACTGTCAATCCCACCTAAACATTAACAAAGCAACAGAACATAAAATGAATATAGAGTTTGGGGAAAAAAAGTCGTCACCTGGATTTAGCTAAACAAATAATTCAGGTCCATGTATTGAATAATTACTGTGGTGATTCATGTGTTTCAATATGTTATTTATCCCAAACTGACGCAGTGAGTAGCTTCTTATTTCTTTAATAGCCATCAGTTTGATAGAAATCATTGCCAGGATTTGTCAGGCTCACAAAGCTCATGAAAGACTGTGGAATAGTATGAAAATAATGTATCAAGCTCCCTGAACCACTGTCCCTTGAGAATCTTTGGGAGGTGTATGTATATATATATATAATCATCATATTGTACACCTATATTTTTGTAATAAAGTAATATTTTCTATTATTTTTGCTTTGTCCTTAGGAAGCAAAGGTCATGGTGGTGCCTTGTCCAAGTGTCCAGCCCATAGAGGAAGCCCTGGAAGACTACACCCACAGTGTGATCCCCATCATACTCTACGCCATCAACCAGGACTCCTTGAGCTCGGAGCAGGTGGCTGAGCTGTGGAAGGTCAAAGAGATGCTTCCGTTTCCTTTCTGTTTTATCCGTATTCCTGACACGATGCCAGCAGCCTCCCCGGAGCCCGTCCGACGCACTGAGAAGGACAAGGAGAAGGAGAAGAGCCCCCTACACAAGCAGCTGGTCTCCCTCGGTTTACTTAATAGCCCAGTGGGGAACTGCTCCTGTGGTGCACCTACACAGATGCCCACCCCTGGTGCCAAGCCCCAGAGCATGCTGGGTGAGGCCTTCGAAAAACTGCATCGGTTGCTGGTTCCTTTTGCACGACAAGTACTTCAAAACCAGCAGGTGGAGGCTGCCAACCTGCTCAATGGGCTTCACTGTCGCTGCCTCGATCTTTTCATCAACCAGGTCAGAAGACTGTTCATGTTCACTGTATGTTCGTAAATGCGTTACTGCTTCCACCCAACATGCCCTCTGAAAATCCCCATCAGACCTTTATGCTCTCTGCGCCTTTTGCAGGCGTTTGACATGCAGCGGGACCTGCAGATAACACCCCGCAGGCTGGAGTACACACGTGAGAAAGAAGGTGAACTGTTCACATCCCTCATGGCCATCGCCAACCGCAAACAGGAGGAGATGAAGGAGATGATTGTGGAGACACTCAGTAGCATGAAAGAGCAGCTGCTCGAGGACGCTGCCAACCTGGAGTTTACAGGTTAGTGTCATGACACTTAAGTATTATTCCTCTCTTCACTCTGTCCTTTGTGTTTTTTTTACAAATAACTTTGTTCTTGTTGGTTTTTTACATGCCCTGGTGGTGAAATTCAGCTTATGAAAAGAACCTTTCGAGAATACAGACAAATTGATTACAGCAGTCTTTCCCAACCAGGTGTGCCATGGAAGGTAATTCAGTTTCATCTGATTGGCACTGTAAGTGAGCGGTGTGATAGACAAATACGACTGCACGCTCCAATGATTCACTCTACAACAACAGTCTCCTGTTTCACTTTGCAATATAAAAGTGAAAGTGGACCGGTCCTGATGTGGTGCATTGTGTTGATAAAACCCCCTCACTAGTGATTCACAGATCAGTAGGTTACCCGCGAACCCCGGATATTGGGTTTGCGGGGGTGGGTGCCTTTCTCCACAACCTATGTATACGAGGTGGGCTTTTCAAGCATGACTAATGTAAAGATAGAAAAAAGAGAGACTCAGAGCTTTTGAGGAAGATCTCCTGTGTGTCTTTCTTCAATTCCTGCAAGAATGTCACCTTTATGTTTAACTAAACAGGCCCAGGTTTCACACTGAGTAAATTGAGACTAGATTTGCATTACATTTCAATAAATACACTTTTTCTGACATTTTTGTTTGATGGCGTGTCTTGTGATTTTTCCAATGTGAAGTATGTGCCATGGCTGAAAAAGTTTGGGAAACACTGGATTACAGAATAACTGCATTGGTCACATCTACAATGCGTATCCTTATGATGAGGCTATAAACCTTTTTGAAACTGAGGTAGATCTTCAACTAAAATAAATGCAGACGCACACACATAACCACCAAAGATTGAATTTTCATTCCAGTAACCGAAGTACAAGGTAAAACTGTGTTGTCTGCTTCCCATCATTTGTGTGGGGTTTTCTTAAATGGGTTGTTGGATTAATGAAATTTGATTTTGTTTTAACAAAGACACGAATCACATGATTAAAAATCACCGATGAGGAAAAAAAAATCAGAGTTAAATCGGTGTTTTTGAGGACAATATTTATCAAAATATATGCAATTACAAATCTGGACGTGTATAAGAAGATCAACAGTGAAGATTGTGATGTCTGATCTGTCTGATTTATTTCTTGCAAGAAGGACAGGATTTACATTGAGTTTTTATTACGTGCTGTGAGTCATTTTTCATGTATGGGTTTCTGTGCAGGTGCCTAGACATCAGATTTACTGTAGGATAACTTACTACACCAAGCACCATGTTTAAAAGTATTGGAATGGACTCCTGAAAACTATTCCACTTTATGGTAACATTTCGAATGCTTCAAATTATAACTTTATAATACACTAGGCACTTATTTCATTGTTCATAACGTCTGTAGTTATGTGAAAACAGGATCATTGTGTTCACTTTAGTGGACTGACTTTAGAAGTTTATCTCGTCCATATAAAACCACATCTCACAAATGTAGGAGGTGAAGGCAAATTGCAATCCATTTAAAAAGGATCTGGACTGATGTGGACTTTGATAAGATACAGGAATCTTCTGGAATCTTTAATTTTTAACTATTCTAAATTATGATGAATGGTAAGTTTGCAGAAAAGATGTTTTGTATTTATAATTGGAAACTCCCTTTAGTCCTGTATTTCCAAATTTGAGATTCTGGGAAGTCAGAAAATGCAAATTTCCTCCACATGAACTCTAGGAACATTGATTTTTTTTTTTTTTTTGGCTTTGTGTTTTATTATGATAATGATCATACATCTTATTTATCTCTAATCTTCACATTAAATCTCATAGAAGATTAATGTCACATAGACTGTGGGATGCTATTTCATTGTTGTTTTTATTTTGTTTAAAAAAAAATATATATTTTTGTTGATGCATTTCTGTGAGAGACAAAAATGGACACCTGTCTGTAGGCTGTGAGTGAATCCTACTAAATACTCCACAAGAACACACACATTTCTTCTTGCTTCCAGGGCTGTGATCTCCCAAACCACAGCCCCAACACACCATCACAATATTTATCTCGTGCCGTTTCCAAGTATTATTGCGTGATTGGTCAGAAACTTGAAGTGGGCGTGGTTAATGTGGAAAAGCAGAAGACCTCCTGAGAGTTTGGTAATTGAGTTTCTCATAAAATGTGCAATGTCCTGGCCAGAATGAACTTTGTTCTTTTTGCCAAGGCAAGGAAAGTAACAAATATCTCTGTTCTGGCAGAATATGTAGCAGCCTTTACTCAAAGTCTGTTTCTTTAAAGTTTTTGGTGCAACCTGCAGGGCCATGGTTGAGCCAGCTCTATTTCACAATCTGTCCACAGAGTTCAGCACTGACTCATCCTTTAGAAGCTGAGAAAAGCTCCTTTTCCTTTTGGCTGTTTTCTTCCACTTTTGCCTCTGAGGCCAGTTTTAAAATTTTCCATTTCCACTTTTTGAATAATATGTAGGTTAAGTTTACCAAAAAAAAAACCCCTGGACTTTCTGTTCTGATACATCAAGCAAAATGTGGAGATAAAATGTGTATATATGAAGAATTCACTTTGATTAAAACAAAATGTAGAAAACTACACTGCAAATCTGAAAATATTCAACAGCAGTGAGTAAATGTTTAACTATAATTGTCTTATATATGGTCTCGCATTTAATAAATTCAGTTTAACTTCCACTCTGGCGCAGATGTGGTACACCGTTCATTATTTTTCCACTATATTGACCACAGTTTCTCACATGTTGATGTGGTGCCTTTTATTGTTCTGCGTCTTGTCTGTTCATTTTGTCTCTATGCTTTCAACTAATTCAAGACCAGGGGGTTTATGTTTTACTCATTTTATTTTTAATTCACCTCACACAGTTTGCATAGATCCACCACAATCCATGGAACTCTCTTTAAAATTAAGTTATTTTAGCTTGTGACACTTGACTCTAAATTGTTTGTTTTCATAGTTATTTCATTATAAAATATAAATTCTCTGCTTGTGAAATGGGCTTTTGTTTACCATCAAATGACTGTCACTAACATTCATAGAGCTAATTCTGCCAGTTGTTAAAAGGACAAAGCATTAACTTGACAAATCATTTTGTTTGACTGCAGACATCATTGTAACAACCAATGGGGAGCCTGTTACATCAAAGGAGATCAAATCTTGCATCCATCAGATCCAGGAGCTGATAGTGCTTCGTCTGAATCAGGCTGTGGCGAATAAGCTCATCAGCTCTGTGGACTATTTGAGGGAGAGCTTCGTAGGAACTCTGGAGCGATGTCTCAACAGTTTGGAGAAGTCACATATTGAATCTTCTGTCCACAATATTACTTCCAATCACCTCAAACAGGTTTGTACAAATGTAGTGAACTCATTTTATTTAGATTTAGGGAAATGCAAGACACTTAATTTAGTGTAAGCAGTATTTATTTAAAAAAAAATCTTGTGGTCGAAGAAAAACAAGGAAATAAGAACAATAACAACTGGATTCAATGTTTAGAAAGAAAAGAAAATCCTGCACACTGTTCATCTTTTGTATTTTCGCTTCAAATGTTTAGAGGGTAACCATGGGAGACTTTTTGGCCTCTTCTAATTATCTACATGAACTTACATCCCAGTATCATAAACAAACAGAGAAGAAAAACTCAAGTGTGAACTAACAGTGGGGTTGCAACAAGGCAAACAGAAGAAAAGCAAACCAAAGGGGTCAGAAAGGGACACACATGTACACATTACAACATACTGAGCATAACTGAAGGAGTGGCGTTTCCTACATGTTCACACTATTTTCCATCTGCTACAGTTATTAAATGCTGCCTATCACGTGGAGGTCACCTTTCATTCGGGGTCGTCTGTAACGCGACTCGTCTGGGAGCAAATCAAACAGGTGAGCATCAGGATTCATGACTTAAAAAAAAAAGTCCTGTTAATTATTCTCACTGTCTTCCTATCTGTTATTTATATAGAATTTCTGCACTTTATTATTATACCGCTGTAACTGAAATTTCCCCAGGGTGGGGTAACTAAAATATTCTATTCTATTCTATTTTGTTCTGTTCTATTTTGTTCTGTTCTCTTCTATTCTATTCTATTTTATTCTCTTCTGTTCTGTTCTGTTCTATTCTAATTTATTTTGTGTCTCTTCTAGATAATCCACAGGATAACCTTTGTGAACCCTCCTGCTATTACTCCCGAGTGGAAGCGGAAAGTAGCCCAGGATGCCATAGAAAGCCTAAGCGCTGCTAAACTGGCCAGAAGCATCTGCTCCCAGTTCAGAACCCGACTCAACAGTTCCCATGAAGCCTTTGCAGCGTCCCTGCGTCAGGTTAACTTCATTTTTTTTTCTCAGTTTTTTTTCAGTTTCACTTCTCAATTCGCTGTGCCCCTATGTTGTAAAAAAATATGCATGAGTTATCTGAGTATTTAAATGCATAGTATGGCAGTTCACATTCAAAATAATCATTAAAGCTGCAGTGATGAGGGTTTGTAGTAACCTTCAGAACCTTTCAGTGTATTGTAATTTAAGTGATCTGAGATGAAAATGAGAATTCTGCAATGTCTCTGTTTCAGGCCAAATCTGCCTTATGATGTAGATTTTTTTAATCTAATCTCAGATGTTTTCACATGGGGAGGGTTAAACACATGATCGACAGCTTTATTTACAAATAACCCATCAGATGATTTTCTGTAATGGCATGACCTGGCATCAGTGACAAATGATGCACAAAGGAAGGAGAAAAAACTAGGTTTTAATGGGAAAAATATTGTAAGTTTCCTTTGAGAGTGAATGTGTCAATAATCATCCAAAATTAGTCATTAAGAACATTTTGTGTAAACTTATCTCTGATTAGCATTATCTGCTGTTTCTTGTTTTATCGTAAACACTGGATTCTGCTCTGGTTGTGTTTGCCATCGGTCACATGACCACAACAAAAGGCTTGTGGGGAATTTTTTGCTGACTCACCTTCAACCCTTTGTCCCTGCCTAATGCCAATAGAAATGCTGAGCTGGCTAGTGGCAGGACAGCAGGCGCAATGAGATATGTCTTCATTTATTTGGTTTATTACTTTTTCAAAAATAACTTGTTAATTTGATAGAGCACTGCAGAGGGATGGTTTGATGCGAGCTGAGAACAATGAATGAGGCCTTCTAGTCTTTAAACACTTTTTTAATTCAGATTATTAGATTTGACTCTATTTCTGTCGTAGTTTTTCTGTAAGAATGTCCATATATTTTATGCAATTTCTGAGAATAAGAATAATGGCTGATGACATGCTAAATCTATGTTGTATCTCTGTAGGATCCAAATTGACAGGAATATGTCATGAATTTCCATAATGAAATAATTTTGACTGACTCCCTTTAACTGAAATGTCAGTTCAGTTGAAGAAATGGAAAGATAAAGAAATTAAGTTAGTCACAGAAACACACTGTCGCTGACACATGAAACAAACAATTCAAAGGCTAATGAATGAACAGGATTGATTTTTCTGCTGTCAAATATCATTTAATGTGTTTTTTCTTTGCGTTGCCTCTTTTATCATATGATGTATTCATATCATTTCCATCTCTTGTTGCATCTTCAGACCATTTTCATCTTTTTTTTTTTTTTTTTTAGTAAACATTTCACATATTTGTATGATTGGCCGTTATAGACCCTTCTGTTAATGAAAAATTATTGGATGTATCATATTATTAGTATTTTGCTCTGTTGGATAACAGAATAAACCTATTTTTAGGGAAAGGCAAAATTGTTAAAAGGACGATTCTATCTTGCATGTTTGTTTGTAGTAGACGTAAATTAAACTTGAATATCAGGATTTCAGAGTCAGGTGTTTCACTGATTATGTCTGTGTATTTATAGAAGAGATACATCCACTGTCAGAGTTTGATCTTAATTTTTGTAGAAGTTATGTCGAGCAAAGAAGCATATTTGAACCACCTTAAGCTCTCTGGGCAGGAAAAGGGTTACAGATGATGAAGACTTTGGAATCCACTAGAACACAGGTGTCAAACATGCGGCCCGGGGGCCAAATCCAGCCCGCCAAAGGGTCCAGTTCGGCCCTTGTGATGAATTTGTGAAAAGCAAAAATGACACTATGATATGAACAATCCTTTTAGTTCAGGTTCCGCATTCAGACCAATTCAATCTCCACTGGGCAAGACCAGTAAAATACTAACATAATAACAAAAACAATAACATAATAAATAATAAACCGAGACATGATATTGCTAAAATGACACCTAATTTTTCAGTTTGTTCATGTTACTCACATTATTTGAACAGATAATTTGTAGATGTAAATGTATTTTTATAATGTAAATGTACTTTTTTTGCTCTAAAATATAGAGAAAAGGTTTGAGTTGACATTATTTATATATTATTATGTTATTATTTTACTGGTCTGGGCCACTGCAGATCAAGTTTGGCTGAATGTGGCCCCTGAACTAAAATGAGTTTGACACCCTGGCACTAGAAGATTCAACACCATTACTTTTCTCCAAAGGACTAGTTGTTCTGAATAGTTCATACCATAAGTCCATCATGTAAAAGTCCAGAAGACACTATCAAACCACATCGGCATCTAGGAAACAAAGGCTGAAGTCTGTTCAGGAGAACTTCAAAACACAACTGCTGCTGGTCTCAGTTTACTAAACACCATGTGGATGAACCCGATTCATCTGGGAACAATGTTCTGTGGGTGACTGAGACGAAAGCAGAACTTTTTGGGTTTAGTGAGAAGCAGTGTGTTTGCTGCAGACTACACAACATTCCTCCATAAAACCCTTATTCCATCTGTGGAACATTTGGCAGAAGTATCCAGGTTAGGGTCTGTTTTGCTGCCTTTAGATCTGTCGGAACGCTGCAAAAAAATCAAAATCCTACCAAGCATATTTTTCTCATTTTTAGTCAAAATATCTCATCACACTTAAAATAAGACATAATCACATGATGAGTAACTTTTCAGTGACATATAAGAACTTATTTTTAGACAATAGATCTTGAAAATCTTATTTCAAGAAATCTTACCAATATAATTTTCACTGGGCAGATTTTTAAAAAATTTTTTAATTTATTTATTTTTACTTAATTCAAGCAAAAATAATCCTAGAAAAATGTTGTGGAAGAACCTGAAATGGGGAATTACTTAAAAGAAGTCAACCATTATCCATGAGTTAAAGACGTTATTTTCTCAGGAACAGACTAATGTCCTTACAAACTGATTTTCAAGCCTGATAAACAATTACCATAAACATGTAGTTAGTTTATTGTATTTATTTAGTTTATTATAAAACGAATTTACATATTTTTTCCACATAAAAATATTTAGGATTGGATAGTATTTAGTATTGCATATAAATAACTGAACATATAATTTTTTGCATTATTTATTCAACTGTATTTCCTTTTGTTTAGAAAACTCATCCTGTCTTAGGTTATAGTTACACAGAAAGACAGTTCACAAACTTTTTCTTGCTCATTTTACTTCTCCAGCTGAGTTCATACTATAGCATTTCACATCTTTTTAGTTGGGGCTTCAAAAGAAAAATGATTCAATATGTAAATGTCTTCAACTCCTGCCATGGCATCCTTAACCAATCAGTTTTAGTCAGAATGCTCTGATGACAATCCTCACATGACAGGCATCGTGGGTCACATCACTGGTTATATTTCCATGCTCACTAATTCTTTACTCTTAATGCTGTCACATGTACTTGCTTTTATTGTCACAGATTACCAGAGGAAATGATGGTTTGCTTTGTATATTTATGGGACCTTTGAAGTAAAAAAAGGAACTGAACTAATAATAATAGAAATAAAAAAGTTAAATTATGCCAAGAATATAAATATGGCTCTATTGTTCTGAAAGAGATTCTTTCTAACCAAAGATTTCCACTAAAAATAAATCTCTTTTTTTTTTCAGGTTGTAGATTGCTTTAACTACTATATCTATATACTACTTTCTGCTCTATGTTATCAGCTACACAGGCCCGAATCTGAATAGTGATATGACTGTTGGCAATGCAAGTTTATTTGTATAGCAAGTTATACACAGGGCAATTCAAAGCGCTTTACAAACATAAAAGATAAGTTATGAATACACAGACAAAATAGAGATAAAATATTGAATTCTAAATAGAATATTTAAAAAAAAAAATAGTTATAATGACAAGAGAAGAGTACAGATGCAATCAGTTCAGTTGCCATATGCAGAGCTAAAACGTATTTTCAGCTTGGCCTTAAACATTGTCAGAGTTGAGATTTGTATAATTGTATGATTAAAAACTCACAATACAATGTGTCACAAATCCCTCAGATGAGATATGAGTAAATGAGAGCAGGAATGTCACACTTGTGCGCTCCTTATCAGAGTCAAAGTCAGCTTTATTGTAAGTTTTGCCATATGTATGACACATACAGAAGACTGAAACTGCAAAACTCCCACAATGCAACAGGAACATAGTAAAAGAATATGAACAATTTAATATTTAGGCTTTTAAACTTATCTACTATGTATAACTCTCACAGTCTGAAAAGGGTACACTCATCACACACAGTTGTGTATCTTTGTCTTGATTTAGTGATTATTTATTTGCTCTTTTTAGTCTTCAAAAGACAACACCATTTTCTAAAGGGGAACTTACATTAGTTAGAAGACAGAGAATAAACTTTCCAATCCTGTATGAGCGGTTCTCAGTTTTTATGTGTGTTTGTTTTATGTTTGTAGTTGGAGGAAGGGCACACCGGGCGTCTGGAGCGAACTGAGGACCTGTGGCTTCGTGTGAGGAAGGACCACGCCCCTAGACTGGCCCGTCTGTCTCTAGAGAGCCGCTCCCTCAGGGATGTGCTGCTGCACGGTGAGTCACCATCAAAACCTCCACCGAAGGGGATGCACACACTGCCACGAAACTAACACAAAACTACTTTAATCACATCAGTAAATGATTTCAAGCTGCCATTAAGCACCTGCACAGTGTCGAACGTCTCCCTGCCATAGTAAACATGCACTCAAACAATGTACAAACACTTTCATTTCGGTTTGAAGTAAACAGATGACTCATTGTTTTCTGACAGGCAAGCCAAAGTTCGGGCGAGAGTTGGGTCGAGGCCAGTATGGAGTTGTGTACTTGTGTGACAGTTGGGGAGGACACTACCCATGTGCATTAAAGTCTGTGGTACCACCCGACGATAAACACTGGAACGACCTCGCATTGGAGTTTCACTACACAAGGTGAATGAGGAAGTTAGTTCAGTTAGTTAATTTTAGTTTTTACTGAATTTTTTTCTAGAATTATTACAATCAGTAATCACCAACAAGCCATGAAACTAAATGCAAAAAACAGGGGAGTGTTGACTGAAAGGATGTAGCTTATTACACATACCCTTTGTAGAACTCTGTAGGTTAAAGCAAGGAAAAGTGTAAAAACAACACACACACACACATATACACACAAAGACACTTTTAAAGTAGTTAAGCTCTCAAAGACAGCGCTGTATTTTCATGACGCTCCAGAGGTATGCATGGGAAATGTTTTGCATCCATCAAAGCAGAACTCCTGTCACTGCGTTTGACAGGTGCCTTGTTGTGTATGTCAGACTCCACCCAATTAGTTATGACTTTCCATTCCTGAAGGCTGTTTTGTGCACACATCAGTACATACAGGGTTCATACAGGTGCTTGAAATCCTTGAAAATGCCTGAATTTGAATTTGCCTGACTTTTTAGTTTAAGTTTTTGTAATTCTATTTTTAATATTAGCTCTGCCAGGTTATGACAGGCTGAAGCTACTCACAGAGAGATGATGCATTTTGAAAAATAAAACTTTATGTCAAAAAGAACATTAGCAATTGTTCTCTGGTTAATTTCAGGTCAATCAAAAGTGGCCTCCCCTTTTTTTTGGGTAAAACTTTGTTTTTTTTTAAATTGTTTTTGCTATTATGAAACCAAATTTTAGATGTTTAAGGCATAATACAATATACATCACTGTGATAAAAAGTGAAAAAAGTCACGAGTATATGTATTCCTGTAGATAAGTATTTTATTTCAGTGATAAGAAAAGTGTTTTGAAAAGTGCTTTAATTTGACCTTTAAAAATCGGTTTGAACCCTGTATGTTGTTCCAAGTGACTTAATGATATTTATCTTGTTCCAGCCGCCATAAATATGAAGAATGCAGGACTATGAGCTGCAATAACATGTACCGATAATATGATAATAATAAAGAGTTGGTAACAGAAAACGACCTTTCCCTTTGGTTGTGTGTTACTGCAGGACTCTACCTAAACATGAACGTCTTGTGGACCTGCACGGTTCTGTGATCGATCACACCTATGCAGGCGGCTCCAGCATTGCCGTGCTGCTTATCATGGAGCGACTGCACAGAGACCTCTACACAGGATTAAAGGTGACTTGACAAGGCAGGAATTTAATCACTGCTTTGGAGATAAAGCATCGCAGTAAACCTTACCCTCTGTCTGTAAATGAGTTTTTTTTTTCTTTAATATGTCTATGCTTTGTGTTTGTTCTTGTGTGACACTACCAGGCTGGTTTATCACTGAAGGAGAGGCTACAGATCGCTCTGGATGTGGTGGAGGGGATACGCTTCCTGCACAGTCAGGGCCTTTTACACAGAGACATAAAGCTAAAAAATGTCCTGGTTAGTACAAACCAAATGGCACCTCAGCAAACGCACCGTGGAGGCCTTTTCTATATGTGATTCTAGCAGGTAGTCAGTCACTCGTTTTGAAGCATCTCCACAGATTTCTAAATTAAACAGTGGGGATTCTAGATGATAGATAAGAGTCGATGGATTCGAGGATGAAGGGTAATGTGTTATTATTTAACCAGTGGTTGTTGGCACCATGAAAAGCTGTAAACTTCACACAAAGTCCTGGAAGGCCGACGGGTTTGGAAGTCATGAGAAATATAACCGCCACGGTGCTACAAAAACCACCGGCTCTTTTTTCTATTTAGGACCAAACACAAATTAAACCAAATTCTGCAGCGCTAGAAGAGTACAAAAACAGAAAAATTAACATCACTTTCAGTTTCTAGTAGACTCAAGAATGCAAAAAAAACTGTCATTAAATCATCTACACACAGTAATTTATGTTTTTTGTTTAAGTTCTGCTACACGTAAAGTTTTACATAGATTTTTTTTTTTTCACTTTAATTTTTTTCAAACACATCACTGCAAAACCAATTTAAAAAAAAAACAAGTCTTACTTGGTACATAATATTACAGTCATATTATTCCGTCCTTCTATTCCAGGTTCTATAATCAGTCCATTTACTCTTTCATCCATCTGTGCCTCCTGTATTTGCAGCGTTGAGTTATTTTTTTCATTGAATATATTCCTTCAATAATTCTGATCCACCGATCCTACACTAGTGATTCTTAATTGGAGAATAAAGTTTAAAATTCACGACATTACCATATTTCAAGAGACTATTATTCATTATTTAAGAAGCATTCCGCTGCTGTTCATGAAGTAACCACAGCTTATTAAGCATTTCTGTTTATTAACACAGTGATGACTGTATGGGATGTTGTTCAGTCTCTTTAAGCAGCTATTATCAATACTGATTTTTGACTTTGTGTGGGACTTTAATGACCACTTGTCTCTTGTCGCTCTTCCAGTTGGACAAACAAAATCGTGCAAAGATCACTGACCTGGGCTTCTGTAAACCAGAGGCCATGATGTCTGGGAGCATCGTAGGAACCCCGATCCACATGGCCCCAGAACTGTTTACAGGTACAAGTACAGAAGAGATGAAGTGTCTATGATGAGATTATGGACTAACTTCAGACTGATCCACTGGTCAGAGGAAAAACACTGCCAGTGGCTCACAAAAGCTCATTTCACTGTTACTGTATTTGTTGATGAGAAGTTGTAATTACACCCCCTTAATTACAGCTGTGTAGAAGTGTCCATTTTTAGTCTGTTTTATATTTTATTAAGGTACCCTCATAAAGTTCTCCATCTCTGCACACCTAGTTTGTTCAAACATCTACTGTATGTTAAAGGGGACATATTATACCTTCTCATACTCCAGTTAGAATAGTTCTATGGACTATACAAAACATGTTCATGAAGTTCCCTGCTCAAAATCATCCAAACAAAAAGGTTTCACCAGCTCTGTTTTCCTGTCAGCGCCAGTCATTTTTACAGCGTGCCGTTTTGTCAGAGATGTTCGAAAGAACTTCGAAGTGTTCTGTCTGACCACACCCCCTCGAATCCGCAGCCAAAAGCTACCTAAATATCTATGGCTGCCCACAGAACCGTTAAACAACCGTATGTGTTTGATCCTGAATCAGACCCAGACACAGAGCAAGTGCGCGGTTGGCAAATCGAACTAATATGTTGGACAATCACAATGTCATTTGTGGGCGGAGTTGGCCGTCCCTGGACAGCAAGTACACGCCCCCTTATTGGATTTCTCCCACTTATTATGTCACATGGGGAGTGAAATCTAAACGGCTCAACCAGAGCTTCTGACAAATTCATTGTAGTGATTCACAGAAAATAGCGGGTCATTTTTTTCCATACTTGGAGTGTTTATAAGACTAGACGAGACACAAACAGGAGCAACATTACCCCAAGAAAATGATTTTTGCACAATATGACCCCTTTAAAGTAAAGTAGATTATTTCTAATCGTGGATTGTTTTTTTGTTCCTTTCAGGAAAGTATGATAACTCTGTGGATGTCTACGCCTTTGGGATCCTTTTCTGGTATCTCTGTACTGGTTCAGTAAAACTCCCAGAAGCCTTTGAGAAGTGTTCCAGCAAGGATCAGCTCTGGACCAATGTTAAAAAAGGTAAACAAACCTACACTTAATGTGAATGTAAACCTATAAAAACACGTTGATCTCTGATGATGACGCCCTCTCTGTTCTCAGGGTCCAGGCCGGAGCGACTGCCCACCTTCGACGAGGAGTGCTGGCAGCTGATGGAGGCCTGCTGGAACGGAGACCCCTCCCTCAGGCCTCTGCTCGGGATTGTAGAGCCCAGCCTGCAAAGCATCATGGTCCGGCTCTGCACCTTAAGCACTGACCAGAAAAGCAGCAGCCTCGAGGACTCGAACTGAAAACACTCCTGACAAACTAACCCGCGCTGAGGATCCCGATCAGAAAAGTATTTTTGTTGTATTTATGAAGAGCTGTTCATCAGGTGATCAGTGGATTCTGTCTGGGTCGTCCTCAGTGCTCAAAGTCATTGGATTTACATTATTTATGAGGAGCTCATACAGACCAGTTTGTAGATGTGTGTTCTACTGTCTGTGCTTTGTGTATTTGTATACAAACTCTACCGTGTGCTTTTCTCGTAGCTGCCATGCTAATTGCTACTTGGTCATAGGATTGTTACTAGATGCGAATTGTTTTAAAAGTAGTCCACCCCCAGTATTATGAAAAAATATGAATCTATAAAAGATTAATTTTAGATTGTATTTAAACCGAACATTTCTGCATCTATACAAACACCTTTTTTAATAAAATGTTCTGTTACAACAAGCACTTGTGTTTTGTAAATCTAACATTAAATTTTGCAAGTTTCAACTGTTTAAACACTATTTCTTTTCATTGTTAACACATTTTTATGTCCATATGGAATGGCAAAGCTGAAGAATCCCCTCTTCAAAGTAAGTAATTGTCATTTTTACATTCTGTTAAAACATTAAAATACAAATAATGATCAGTCCTAACATTTAGATATACTGTAAAAATACATAAAAAAAAAACATTCACTAGAAAAATAATGTACGTTTGTTATTTATTTAAGGTAAAATAACTATTACTAATTCTATAACCATGGAAGGATCTTGACTGTTTCCATTTCAACACTAGAATCAGCAGGGAATTTCTGACTGGACATACATGAAGAGAAACTGATGATGAAGATTCAAGAAGCATTAGCGCCACTTAGTGGTTATTTAATGCCTTCTGTTTAGCCATAATATTAAAATGCAGGTCCAGAATTGTCCAGACTAAGGAAGCACTAGTTTGACATTCAATAGTGTGTATGTCTGAGGTTTAAAATTGAAAATGAAAAAAATTAATTGCTATGATCACAGTGAAATTGCTTCTTTTTTTTAATTTAAGTTTTTAGCATTTATTTATATACTCGTCCTTCAATTACCTTGTTGCTCATATCTACATTTTTTTAGCATTTACATCAGCATTATTGTTCTGTATTTAAAAAAACAAACAAAAAAAACGGCCTCATAGAAGATTATTTTTCTTTCGTTTATTCATTTCTTTTTGTGGCAGCAGCCCATTTTCCAACACGGATCATAAAAGTTTCATGATATTGTATTTTGCTTTATAAAATGCACCACAGGCAGATTCATCATCTATCAGCAAAAACACAATGAACCCACAATAAAAACTGCAACTGTCTCTTTTACTCATTGAATTTTGGTGAAATCTATTACAAAGTTATTCCACATAGAAAAATACCAGCCATTTTCTAAAAACTACCCTGTAACACTACAGCGTCGACATCTAAAACAGTTGTTGCATTTGAAGCATGTGATTGCTGAGCGCCATTGTGGACAGTTTTTTTGTTTTTGTTTTGTTTTTTTACATGAAACAGAAAAAAAGTAAAGTAATGTAACATCAGCAGTGAGACATGAGTGACATAAAACTAAAACTGGTCCCTTTTTTGTAGCAAATATGTTTTTTTTTTTTTCATCTCCATAGTAGCAGTGTTTACTATTATATAAACAAATAGCTGTAATGCAAATACAGAACAGGGAAACAACACATTTTTAAAAAGTTATTTGACTTGGCACTGATAAAAAAAAATTGAGGTAAGATGAAAATGGTAGAAAAAAAGGTTTAATCTGTAAAGACGGGCATGGCAGAGTAAAAGAGACAGACCTGATGACGTGTCAGTGGTGTTGAAATGACATTAGACTTCACTTTAAATCCTTACGGTTGTAAAAAAAAAACCATCAGACATAAAAACAGTAGCTGAAACTAACATGAGAATTCCTAAAACCATAGTGTGAATGTGTGAAGATGTACATATTTACTTAAATGATTCATTTAAAGATATGTCCTTGATTCATTTACAGGCCACTCTGTACAGTTAAAATGGATTACAGCTCAAATAGTCTTACAGCACACATTTACATGTATTTCATTATTTTACAAAAGACAAAAGCCTCACAGCTAATCTATAAAATACAGCTGTTAAGTCACTGAACTCGGCTGAATGTATTCATCCATCAGGGTAGATGATGTAAAATGAGAGCGGTCTTTATGTCCATAAAAAATGAGCTCCCAGTGATTAAAAACAAAGATGTATCAAAAGTCCTTTGAGTCCTTTTCCATGTGCACATGCAGGTTTGTCGCCTCGTTGGTGTGAGGTAATGAAGGCAGTTCAGAGTGCCGTCTGCAGATGGGAAAACACCCTTCATTTAGAGAAATAGCTTATAACGGAGCGTGCACCTACAGGCAGGGGCAGCCAATCAGTCCTTTTGTTTTCAAGTTCAGTTCAACGTCCATAAATCCGTAAAAGAACTCGTGTTTGTCTCTTCAGTCCGTGAACATTCTGCACTCGGGGCCTCTGGGACATTTCAGGCGTGTAAAGTAAAACCTGAGCGTGAGCCCCGACGCGGAGCTGACCTCGGTCTGGCACAAATATGAACAGCAACATAAGCAGGCAAGACTTTACAAAGTAGTAATGCATGAAAAGGAATTCCCTGAATGTTTACAACTAAATGACCCACCCAAAAGCATGACCTCTTTATTGTTCCACATAAATGTAAATCCTGGAACAGAAAAACACTACAAAAAAAAAAAAAAAAACATCAACCGCCTGCGAAACTGTGCAGACGGCGTAAATAAAAAGTGCATTGCTTCAAGTATGTAAACAAAATGATTCTTTAAAGGGAGAGTGGGACTCGGTCAGTCAGTGTGCTGGAGCCGGGGCCAGAGCTGGGGCCCCTGAGGTTTGGCACACATGTATGAACACACACACATACACGCATGTACAGAACAACACCCAGACTGTCTCACACACACACTCCTTCAGAGGATGATGATGATGAAGAGGGTGAACTTTTCTTTTCTTTCCCCCCCCAGATCTGAAGGAGACGTCCGGTGCTCTCTGTTTTTTCTTTTTTTTGCAGTCGGTGTTAAGGAAGGAGGCTCTATGACCTGCAAAGACACACCCCTCCGTCAGCGTGGTCACATGGAGGTGTTGCAGTGGCTGCTGGGAAAACAGGGTGGTGCATGAAAGAGGATGAGGAGTAGGGATGAGTCGGACCCAAATGCAAGACAGTAACAGAAAGAACACAAAAACAAAGAAACAAAAATAAAGATGTAAGACAATGGACGTCTTTGTCACACAGACACACTCTGAGGTGGTGACAGACGCTAAAATGATGCACCAATCTGAAGACAGTCAGCCTGATTGGTTTGAATGAGGATCAGAGCATCATGGGATAAAATTAAAGAATAAAAATCTATGATTTTTGGAAAGAGAGAGGGGGCAGAGAAAGGTGATTAGACAAGTATAATTCTTTTACTGTGAGACCCTGCTGTTGTTCTCTGGCTTTCAGAGACACGTTCTATGTTCTCATTCTACTGTCTCTTCTGTCTCACTGTGTCTCTGCTTTGTTTTTCATGCCCAGTCACAGCAGCAGATACAGTAACTATGCTTGAATGTCACTAAAACCTGCACTTTTCTTCATATCTGACTGTCCAGTTACAGATTTTCACCTTCACATCAGTGCAGTTAAAACAGGAAACCCACCTTCCTGGTCCAGGCATAAATATTTCTTTGCATATGATGCAGATGATGAATAGTTAAAAAAAAAAAAAAAAAAATTTAATCCGCTATATTTCCATGTTAAATCTCCTCCTCAGAAAGCAAACCTAATTTTTTTTTGCTATTAAGTACGTTATTGGCAGCAAGGTTCACTATTTAGCCCTTTATTCAAATGAACCAGTGGTTAATTTTAATCAGAAATGAGTTTCTTGCATTTAAAGGAAATATTATTTGAGAATATAAATATGTCTTAAATACTTCAATCATTAATCATTAGCATCTCTATCAGTATTTGCATATTTTCATAAATAGCCAAGGGAAACACAGCAGTTCATGTGCACTGGAAAAGGCCTGAGCATCAATGCACGGAAATTCAATTACAAATCTAATGCTGCAGATCCAGACTATGGGAAATATAAAATATTCTGAAGATGTTTGTGTGTTATTGGAGCATTAGGAGAGTGTAACTACAGAAATGGGCCTTAAATGACTATAATTAATGCAACTACTATTATATTTTTAGTTATTTATTCCTGAATATTGCTACATTTCTGGTTTTGTCCCTGTGTTTGAGTTGTGGAGCTGCAGGACATGTGCTGTCTTCATTTGGCTCAGTTTAACATTTAAGGTCAACAGGTGGAAATGAGACAGACTACAGTAAGTGAAGACAACAGTAGGCACTGAGGACGGCTGCACAAATACTACAAATACACAAACAGGTCGACAATGACGTCTGCGACACACACTAAGACAACACCAGACGAGCTCAGATGTATGTTTTAATGCCTTTATGTTTATGTTTGTGCTGGTGCTCATACTCACTCTGATCCTGACGAGTCTCCGTCCACTGTCCCCGCCTTGATTTTCAAGGCCACACCGTTCAGCTGATCCGGAACGCCGGGTTTAGCCGGACCGGCCCGGCTGTCGCTGGATGTGGACCCCTGTGGAGACGCCACCCCTGAGACATTTTCACACAGCTCGTTGTG
The DNA here is from genome assembly GCA_029822895.1 of Maxillicosta whitleyi. Lineage (NCBI taxonomy): Eukaryota > Metazoa > Chordata > Actinopteri > Perciformes > Neosebastidae > Maxillicosta > Maxillicosta whitleyi. Next base: position 10,213,781 of record JAPSES010000211.1, on the reverse strand, counting down.
GATACGATTGAGGCCATTTCTCTCGACGATTGGCGAAAGCTGCTTCTTCTTTAGGATGCCTAAAGAAAAATATGAACATTTAGAAACAAACAACAACAACAAAAAACATTATTTGTTTTTCCTTTACTGTTCCATGTCACAAATAAAAAACAATATGATAAAGGATATTTTATATTTTTAATACAATTTAACACAATACATTATTGCTGTGACATAAGCTCAACAGGGTTTTAGAAGTGCTATTATTGCTATATTATATTGCTATATTTGCTAAATTATACGCTATAATTTAAATAGATTTAATGTTTTTCTTCCCAGGAATGCTGAATTCTAAATCAGGGAAAATGTATTGTTTAATTTATGTATTAAGTTAGTGATAAAGATGTAAAAGGGGTAGGATTAAATAAGTTTATACTTCTTCCTGCTCCTTTTTGACCATGCAATATTTAGACTTGCACATACTTGAAGATAGATTCTGTATATTTAAACGTCTAAATGTTAATTTATTTTATTTTGCTTTGTTTTACGTTGTTTATTTGCATGTTGGATGTTGCATGTTTCAGGAAAGAAAGAAAAACTTAAAAAAAAGAAGCTAAAAATATTTTGCGAATATAAACATAGTCACTGTTCGAGGTGCTGTTTCTACAAAATATATGTGAAAATCATAGTTTCAGGTTATGGAAAAACACACAAAACTGTCTTTGACGTTTCCTTTCACATTGAGACTGGTCAAAGTTGCAGTAGTTTGTATATTTCAGACTTGTGTAGACGCCACCTTTGTGTGGGTGGGTGTTGAGGTTTGGTAGCCCCGGCAGCAGCACCGTCATGGCGTCCTGCGTGCGGTCCTCTGGTAACGTCCTGGTGTCGCGGCTGAAGCTCAGCTCAGGGTTGTTGAGTGTTTCTGCCTTCAGTCGGTCTATAATTGTGAGTTCACTGTCAGTCACCGCTGTGTAATCTCCAGGCCAGTACATTTTACTCAAACCATTATCTAGAAAAAACAAATGGGGATTAATGAAACTGAGGGGAAATAACTGTTGTCCACTGTGTTAATAGTTTAGAACGGTGGTGTTAAACTCCATATACAGTCTAATGGGATGACAGGGGGTTGGACCAGTAAAATAACCTGTAAATAATAATCCTTTTTTTTTTTTTTTTTTTTTGTTTTAGTGTGAAAAAAGTTAAATTACATTATGAAAATGGGAATAACCTGAACTAACATGTGCAACCACAAATATCTGGAAAAGAAACGTACAATTTCAATAATATTATGTCTCATGCAACTTACAGATCACAGAGGATCTATGATTTTGTTAAATTTGTAATTTTCCTTAGGCTGTTCATATTTGTTGAGGTTATATATATTTTTTGTGAAAGGATAATTTATAAATGTAAATATTCAGATGTAATGTAACTTGTTTCACATTAAACCAAGAAGAACATTTGGAGTTGTCATGATTTATAGGTTTTTATACTATTATTTTAGTTGAGATCACATTGGTCTGTATATGGTCCCAGAACTAAAGCAAATTCAACAACATTCAGTGTAATTTTCACACTTTGCAAATTCATCCTGTGGGCCAAATTGGACCCTTTGGAGGGCTAGTTTTGGCCCACGAGCCTTATGTTTAATATCCCTGATTCAGAAAAAAAGTAACTATTAAAACTCCAGTGTGTTTCTTCAATATTCTAACTTGTCCAACTATGGTTATTATTGTTTTTGTCTAACTGCGTTCTCATACTTTCAGATAAGCTCCTGTACCTTGTGTCTGTGGCCTCTTCACCACATTAGATGCCAGGTTTTCCCAGCATTCCTCTGGTGGGAGGGGGCCCTCATCCTCACTGTCAGAGGAATGTGTGGAGGCGTAGGACCCGCTCTGGTCATCCTCTAGAGACAGGTCGCTGTCTGAGTCGCTGTCGTGATCTAAACACAGACCGACAGAATGAACTAAAGCTGATCTAGTTAAAAATCCAGTGAATCAGACGAACAGGAAATGGGTTAAATACCATCCAAGTGCTCCTTAGTTTCATGGAAGTGTGACGTGTGGTCGTTCAGAGCGATATGTGCCTGGCTGTTACTTAAACCATCATCCCTGAACAAAAAGAACATAACATACTGTTTACTTTCCTGTAACTGGAGCCCACTCCCACAGTAGATGCACGTCTGTTTTTATTTTACCTGAGGACAAAGGGTACGTAGCTCTGCTGGCTTTTGCCGCTCTGCATGGTGCCGTTCAGAGACACGCTGGAGTCTGCGAAGGGGAGGTGGTACAACCTGCTGTCCATGTAGTTGGTGTTGCATTTATAGCCCTGCAAAGACAAACAGGAGCAGAGGAAGGATTATTACCTGGAAAAAAAACCTCAATGAGATTAAAAATCTGTGTCCTGGCTCAGACGGGCAGCAGTACATTAACCCATAAAGACCCAGTGTCACTTTTGTGGTTGTTCCCAAATGAATTTTTCTCTCTATTTAACCTTTCCTAAGTGATTTATCGCCATTTATTATATTTTCCTCTGACTTGAGCATTTTTGCCAGTAAAGATGATCTATTTTCCTGTATTTAATTCACAGATCATATAGATGTTCATTAAAGCTCAGAGTAAAGTCAAAGGTTTCCAGTAAAATCTATCATTAACTGAACATAAACCAAGTATTTCCATCCACT
>JAPSES010000211.1:10184371-10196192 GCA_029822895.1 Maxillicosta whitleyi | reverse complement strand
AATCAGAATCAGAATCAGAATCAGAATCAGCTTTATTGCCAAGTATACCATGTATGTACATACAAGGGATAAAAGGAGCAATATAATATAACTTTTATTCATGCCTAAATTCAATGTTGTTGTGCTTTAGAAATAAAACCAACGTCCTTTTTAAAAACTGGTTTCCCAGAAAAGTGACAAAAAAAAAAAAAATAGTGAAACACTGATGTACAGAAGTTTTTGTATGCTGTGCTGGACTGTGCATCAATCTCCATCCTCCTTCACACTCACACTCCTCCATTTGTCATGAATCCAGACTCACCTTGCATCGACATTCTCCGCTGGTCTTGTTGCAGTCGGAGTCAAAGCCTTTGTCGGTCTGACAGTTACAGGGGCCACAGGTTTTATGACCCCACCAGCCTCTGGGACACGGTAGGTCCGTCCTGAAGGAACCAAAGTCGTCAGTTTACTGCAGAATAATAATTAAACATACAGAACAGAACCATCACTATAACAGACACATATGAAAACGGTACTTTTTCTCGCAGTAATGTCCAAAGTAGTTGCTGGGACAGTCACAGGTGTAACCACGAGGTGAGTTTGGCTTCCTGGTACAGGTGGATTTGTGTTCACAGGGGTTCAGAGAGCAGGCATCAGTGCAGTTATTCCCATAGTACCCTGAAAAAACAGTGGAGTAAAAAAGAACATAACCTCAGTGATTTCCTGTTTATAATTATTGTACATAATCCCAAAATTATTAAAACACTTATATTTAACCCAGGCAAAAAAAAAAAAAAGACAAAAAAGACAAAATATAACTGCAGGTAAAAACTGCATTTTACCTAAGTATTGATAGGATTATTGTATCAAAATGTATAAAACATTTAAGATTGTCTTTGTCTTTATGTTTCGTGATGATGTTGCTAAACATCTTGACAGCCCTGTTTTTTTTTTTTTGGACACGTGGACTGACCAGCGAGGCAGGTGCAGGAGTAGCTGTCCCAGTCGTCGCTGCAGTAGCTGTTGGCAGGACAGGGGTTGGAGCTGCAGGGGTCCGGTACGCTGCAGCCCGGCTCCACGTTCACCTTCCGAGCCTGAGACAGACTCAGAGCGCCACCGACCCGCAGACCCTGCGCAGAAACCCCCACACATACACACAGATGAACCATGTTGGACATTTGGGTTTTAAAACAGAATCAAACATGCATAAAAGGGTCATCAGTACGAAGAATGTTTTGATTAATGAAATGTTTTAAAATGTGACGTTCAGATTTGAACTTTTCTTACTGTTCAGTTTCAACTTTTTCAAACATAAACTACAATCCAGTCTTTTTTCCACATATTTCAGTTGCTGTTTTAACACATTTTTACCTTCATATTTTAACATGTATTTAGGATGTAGATCTCCATGATATATTGAAACAATATATATATATGCCACATATTTACAAATATAGCGTGTTTCATTGTTGTTCCAGTCGCCTTTATGCCTCATTTCCATCCCCAGCTTTTATAAAATTGCTGTAAATAATCAAAAGGCTTCAATTCCTGGTGACTTTTGACCTGCGTAAACACTAAACCAATACTTGTTAGATGAGCTGCACTCTGAAGTCCTCTAAGAACTGCTTTTAAGTATGATGACAGATGATGACATAAATGCAGGACAGACCTGTATACACCCACGGAAGCCATGCTGAATTTTCCCATCAGCCTTTGGTACACCACCAACGCTCACGGTCTTCAACTTAGAGTCCCGCAGCTTCCCATCAACCTCCATACTGGCCTAAAAATACACATGAAGCTTGTTTCAGGGTTCGCACACATCTTTCAAGGTTAAATTCAAGCACTTTTGAGGGTCATTAAAAAAATTTTTTTTCCCAGCATAGCACCTTATCGCAGCGATAAAATTCATATCTACAGGAATACTTGTACTCATAATTATTTTTTTCAATTTTTATCATTCAGTAGGGTCTGGCAGTGCCTTGCATAGTGGCCGCCTACTGGTGTACAAGTGTGTGTGAATGGGTGAATGCAAGGCCTTGCAAAGCACTTTGGACACTATGAAGGTCTATAAAATGTAGAGTTAGATGTAAGTTTTATTTTCCATAATGTATAATTTCTCTGTAAGTAGCTTTGGCTGGCCATCATATTAAAAATAAATCAATCACTCACTTAAATTAAGACACAACATTGAAATTCATTCATTCATTCAATTTTCCTGAACCAACCCTTTTGTTTAATGTCTGTAAAACCACATGAACCAAACTGGTTACCCTCCATCCTACACAACACGTCTATAAAAACTAACCAGATAGAGTCCATGGTCCAAAGACAACACAGCTTTGTGGTGGTTCGATACTCCTCCCAAACTGCTGATATCAAGCTGCAAATGATGCCAGTCTCCATCGTTCACCAGCACCTCCTCCACACGGGAGAGAGTGGAGTCCTCACCTCGATGCAATCCCATCAACACGCTCCCCCCGCGAAGCTGGAGGACAAACAGCAGGAGGGAGATTGAACCGATATTCGATAACAGAGATAACAGATAACAAAAAAAAAAAAACAGAGACCACCAGGAATCAGGACAGAATCACAGGATGAACATAAACATTCAGCTTGGATGATTTCTTTTCAACTCCATACGGCTGCACATTATGAGCAAACAGAGCTAGAAATAGACTGTTATGTAACATCTAATAGAAGTAAGTGAAAAAAACTGAAAAAAAGCAGCTGCTAACAGGAGTGAAAATGTGACACACAGTGAGTGTTTGAAGACAAAGTGTCATTTGTCTGGAAGTCAGATGATGTTCAGTGATGTGTAGCGACTCAGGCGTCCAACAGGTGGAGCCTTGTCCCTACGAGGTTTAGTCTTTTAGAAAATCCACTATAGATCAGTTTCCTGCTTTACTTAAACATGACAGCCATGAAGGAATAGACTCTAGCTGCTTGTTGGAGTGAATTTACAACCTCCTGATCAGAATTAATGACCATCTTGGACACAAAAAAAAATCTTTGCATTTTCATTTTTCTTCCCAATTAAAATGTCAGTTTTTCCCCTTGAGGACAGATTGACATTGCTGTGTGTTGCAGCATTTCACTGATATTAGAGAGAAAAATAATGTCTGATGCAATTTGGCCTCAAGCAGATGAAGACGAGGATGTTGTCATGCAGTGTGTGTGTGTGTGTTGCTGTGTGTGCAGAAAGGTGGAGGGTGACCTCACCTGCAGAGTGAGGTTGTGCTGCTGTCCAGATGAAATGTGCAGCAGTGTGGCGCTGGCCTGTCGAGTACGGAACATGAGCTCAATATGCCAGGAGACGGAGGCGGCCGCCAGGTTGTTCCACTGCAGGACGCTGTTACCCATAAACCTCTGCGGGTTGGCCATAACTATAACAGCAGGAGGGCACAGAAGTCATGCAAACAGGTGATTTAAATGTCAGTCTATCAGAAACAATGGGACCAATTTAGTGCATTCTAACTGTGAAACCAGTCAGGTATGTAAAAAAATCTCATCTGCAATAAAAAGCGACACCTGCACTGAACAGCAGGTTCGTAAACGTCTACAGCGCTGGTAATTCATGTGAATAAAACACAAGGAATCTGAGAAAAAGTGGAAAAAAATAGCAAATGATTTAACACCTCAGTGACTCCTCTCAATCATTAAGTGAAACAGTGAAATAAAATGTGTCTTTTTAACTTCAGTGCGATGATGCATTTGCATAAATCTGAAGGAAACTGTGCTGTTTGGTTTAATTTACACTAAACATCAGGGTCAGTGTATCCTGCATGTCCTGTTTTTTTTTTTTTCTGTGACAAGAGGGTGACACTAAAGGACACTTTGCACTGTGCAGCGGTTTCTGTTTCATTAAGCTGTCGCTGCACAAAGTGAAGAACAGCACCTGCTTGAAGTGATTGATCACTGATGGCAAATAAACCTGATGCACTTGTTTTTGTTGGATGGTGAAAAGAGTGAGATGCAAAGAGAAGGTGCAAAAAGAAGGTGTAAAGAATTTAGTGGGTGTTTAAATCTGGTGTTTCTTAGGATATGTTGAAACTTCTTATATCTTGCACTTCTTCTTCAGATTTATGCACATAAATCTACATGCACCACAACCTCCTCTACACTTCTTACCCTCTACGATGTCAAGTTGGCAAAGAAAACACAAATGTCTTAAGCCTTTCTGCTACTTTGTTAAAAAAAAAAAAAAAAGAAAAAAGTGGATTTTATTTTTGTTACACTCTCTTACATGGCTCATTTTTCTTACACCGTCTCTTCTCAAATTGCTGTAAACCATAAATCAACACATATAACAGCTGCAGAGTATCAGGTGGAACAAAAACAGACACTGGAGAATACTGGGACAGAAACATAATATACACACTGTATGCATGTAAAACTCAATAAGCAATTAGTCTTAAAACAGCTCGATTTAATCTACGTCAGAGACAGTTTGTATTTGATACTCATAATAGATACTGAGTCTATTGAAAATCGGGTCTGCAGGCTTTTTATGATTATACACGCATGAAATTAGTTCAGTTTCGCTAAAAAAAAAAAAACTGTTATTCGTCATGACAAGCAGCCAGAACTGCAGTGAATGCAGCTATTTGTGGCAGTTCAGACTTTCCACCTGCTATTTTTAAGGATAATATGCTTATGCACCACTTTCTATATATTCAAGCAACTGTGACGGTTTCTACTTCTGCCTATTTTAAGCTGCACATGCTCTGCATTAAATGACAGGTTCACTCAGAGGTCACGCAGACGGACACACTCCAGTCAAAACTGCAGATAAATCCGAGCCGGATTGCCTCCTCCTTACAGCTCCCGCTCTCTCACCCCTTTCGCAGTTTTGTCCTCCAAATCCGAGTGGGCAGTCACAGCTGAAGGAACCCCACAGGTTCACACAGGTCCCTCCATTCAGACAGGGGCTGTTGTTGCAGAAATGTCTTTTTGCAGAGCAACCTGGGAGGGCGAGAAAATAAGAGGCTGATCTATCTGTTTGATCTATCCTACCTCATTATTTCATCAAAAGAGCAAAGAGTGAGGGTAATGAACTATTCATGGCAGGTACAATGATCATTTACTACTGCCTCTACCTTCCTGCTGGGCTCATTAAAAACCCTGTTATTTTCTTTCCTCTGCCTTTGGCTTACACTTGGCTGCTCTAATAGTAAACACTGTTTGACGGCAGAACAGTCACAGACATATTGGATAAAGTGAAGGATAATCTACAGCGGGTCAAAACGGTGCATACCAGGCAGAGTGCCGTTGTTGGCGATGAAGCTGGCCATGTCTATGTGCTGGTTATCGATGCGCAGGTGCTTCATGCAGCCCACAAACTCACGGTTACGCACAGGAAAGTCCTCTGGAAGCTTTGGCACACCTCCGAGGAGCAGGGGGCCGGTCAGGTCTAAAGATCTGAAAACAGAAAACGAACATTAATGACTTGTGATCTACTTCGTCTCCACCAAAACATATCATCAACACTAATGCGAGGAAAACGTATCACAGGGAAAACTCTGTGGTGCTATTTTTGCCTCTGGAGATGAAGAGAAAAAACAAGGATAAACATCCCAATAAAGAAAAAAAGCCAAGCTTGGCTAACATCCCCGAGATATGGAAGTTCATTTCAAAACAAGTTTACTCTTTCTCGTAATGAGCTGCTGCTAACGAAGTATTTTATTAAATTACTGAAGTTAATACAAAAGTAATGAGGGGATGTGTAAAACAAACACCAAACTGTTTCATGAGGCTGAAGAAGTTCCCAGAATCCTCTTTTCCTTCATTGAAAACATTCAACTGTGTTCTTACTTTTTGGATCCTGATTGGCTGCCTTGTGCAGAACAGGTGTAGTTTCCGATCACATGACCAAACCTCAGGGCCACAGAGGAGTCACAGTTGTCCACCGTAACCACGACGACCTTCTGGTCTGAGGGTCCCTGTGGGAGCCCAGCCTGGTTAAAGATCGGCTGTGAAGACAAAGAAATGAAGATCAAGAATAATGATGTAGCGCTTTTCTTATGTTTAAATGTTTTATGAACGTTTTATTTATTTTTATTGATTAACCGTTAAAGACCTAGAACAACTTTTATGGTGATTTCCAAATACAACTTTTCCTAAGTAATTTATCATCATTCATGTATATCTTCTACATTTTCTTCAGTGTAAACAAATCAGTTTCATTTACTGATCATGTAGATGTTCATAAATAAATTCAAAGGCTCTTACATTAGAACAGAGAAAACAGAAAAAAAAAACTTTTCAACAAAATACATTACATTATCCTAATTCAACACAAAACATGTCTCTACAAACACTGTCATTTATCAAAATATGGATTTAATTGGGGAATCATGTTGCAGAAGATGATCCACATTCCCTATGGAGCCTCTGAACGTCCAAATGAGTCACATCTGATGGTGATGAAAAGCTGAGAAAATAGATTTTTCCTCAATTATTTCAATGTATTGATAACATTAGTGGTTCAGAACATATTCAACATTTTATAACAGCAGATACCTTTAGGTTCTGTTGACAGTTCAGGTCTTTAAGGTTTTATCTTATTCATTTATTGTACTTGAAATTACTGTTATTAATTCAATTGTTTAATCCTTAATGCTTTGACAGTATGTTTGATTAATACTCATGTTAGTAAACGTAATAAAAAATGCCTCTGTTGTATATATTTATATCTTCGTGCACATTTGAGAACCCACACATGACTGTTTTCTTCTTGAAATACATCTAAGCATTTAACAGTGTTTTGTCTTTTTGGAGACAATGCTTTCATCAGAGAGGACTCTCTCAGTGTTATTTTAGTATGTGTCTGCCCAGGGCTTGAATCAGAGCGGGGCAGCTTAAACTGTATAAATAGCCTGATCGAGGAGAACAGATAATAGTACAGGTATTATCCTGTAGTAATATCATAAAGACAATCAATGCCTGTGAGAGGAAACTGTGCAGCCCTACTGTTATTGTAAGACACTGTGGTATTTTTATCACTTTAAAAATAGGACGCAAAAAAGGGCTCATTTATGAAAATATCTGGATTTAGTGAAGAATAATCCTTAAAGCAGGACAAAAATGTCTGGGAATTTCAGCCAGTGCTGTGCTGTAGGTAGTTTTATGCATGAGATTACAAACTGTAGCTGTGAAACTGGGAAAACAACGACTAAATGATATTTTGCATCACGCTCAGTTCAATCTGTGTTCAACTCCTTGCTCACTGTCGCGGGGCGTTTTAATAATTCATATCATAACATTTAGAGCTCAAGGCAGAACACACACACACACACACACACACACACACACACACACACACACGCACACACACATGAAGGGCTTACTCTCTGCAGGACACCATCCCTGTCAACAAAGGACCTTCCTCATTGTCTGAGAAATCAATGAGGGGGGGGGGCAACAATAGGAGGAGGGGTCTGCGGGGGAGAGAATGATGATCCTGTCAATAAAGGTCACGACCTCTTTTCAGACAGGACCGTTTCTCCGGGGTCATCGAGAGCTCATATTAACCTTAAGTGTAGGTTCAAGCTGGTGTTGCGAGAGACGACCGCTTCGACCGCCTACAGACGAGGACGGGGCTGAGCCGTCAGCTGGTCAGACGGGACTTAACAGGAATTATCTCACCTCATGTGCAGAGAAGACACGAAGAAGCAATGAACCCGCCTCTCCATTGTGTTGAACTGAACTAAAATAGATCTCCATCCAGCTCCTCCATGAGCTACAGGAATGATCATTTCCTGATTGTTATGTCTGTCTCCTCTCAACTGTCTGAGCCTTTAATTTAAAGGCTCATATAAAAAGACACCCAGCTGGAGATATAGATTTTCTTCCTCCCCAGCAGACTGGTCGTCTCATGTGACGTGACAGTTTATTAAGACTAAACCATCATTATCATGCGCTGTGGTGGAGCTATGATGATGCCTAACAATACTTCACTGTAATTAAGTCTTTAACCCCTTAAAGGATGAGGTATTTTCTTTTTAAGGCATATGGATAGTCTTATTCCTGTCCATATGCCTTAAAAACTCAATAGACTTCCTCAGCATCTTCCCAATGGTATAACATCTGTCTTGTTTGGACTTTCAGAGGCTCAGCTGTGTAGCATATAGTGTGAAGTTGTCAATATTTTACACTATTTGTATTTGTTATTCAACTGATAATATATTCCTCACCATTCATCTACATAAGATACAATTATAGGGTCAAAACACGGTATTCAAAATCTCTCTGATGGGACATTTTAGAGACAATTTGACAGATTAGTTGTTGTTAAATGACCCACATTTTTTACTTTTAAAACATTTTTTACTCTATACTAAAATAAATGTTGGAATAACAACACATTACTGTGTTTTGACCCTATAACAACTGACTGTAATTGGTTTTAGAAAAGTTATCTATAGCCAAAAAAAATTATTTTGAAGTCTAAAACATTGACAACTTCCATAATTAAAAAAACAAAATTATTTTCCAAAGGTTCTGCTTGAATTCATAGTAAAAACCCCACAATTGTTTCTTGAATTTTTTTTTTTTTTTTTTTTTTACAATTCTGTTAAATAAATGAATCACTACCTTTAAATGATATATGTCAAGTGATGCATGACACTTGATTCTGACGGCTTGAATAGGTTGAAAAAAATATCATAAATCCAAGGTGCCAAAAACTGTTCCAAGTCTTTGAGCGTTGCACTTCCGTTATTTTCAACTGCTCCCTGTTCTGCACTGAAATGCAAAGCAGATGGAAACTGACACTGATGGGGGCTTTTATTTTTCATTTGATTCTCCTTGAGACCAATTTGTTACTAATCTCTTGATGATGAAACAAGCAAACATGCGGAGTGAATTGCCAAAGGTGAAATCATCCGACATGCTCTTTTCCACGGTTTTTCCTTCGCTGTGAATGGTCTGAAACAGGCAGCGCTCCAGATCCGATGCTCCTTTCTCTGACCTCTGCTGTCATCAGTCATGGCTGTTGACTCTCTAATAATGACCGTCTGTCAGGACGTTTTTCTGCCGCACAAAACCCCGTCCTGTCAGCGCTGATTGGAACGCACATATTTGTTCTGGACCACATTAAACTCTGGTCTGACTTGCCACTACAGGGGATTATGGGAATATGAGTTCCCTGTCACACAGAGTGACAGGGGTGCACATGGAGGCAAGAAGCACAAATATGGGATCTAAGATTGACTGGAAGTACCATAGCAACAAGAGGGGATAGCCCTAAAGCGCAGCGTCGCTGTTCAAAGCCGAGTCAATACTTCTCTTGGCTTTTCTTTACCCTGCTTTCGCTGCTCTCCTGCTCTGCTTTTCTGTGGTCGTTGGAGAACAGAGAGAGGGGCACCTTCCCCGGGGCCGCATCATTCACTGCCCATAGTCCCAAAGGAAGCACAGACAAGCACAAAGGCAGCGGTCATTGCCATTCTCCACAGTCCCCCGCTACCATGAAAGCCACATTTCAATCTAAAATGCCCCCTCCCCATCCCAACCCACCCTGCCCCACCCCCTGCGGACAGGGACGGGTCAGAGTGGGCCACTGTGGGATACCTCTAATGGGAGGGGCTGTCTTCCTACCTCAGCGACTTTGAGGATGGAGGCCATGAGAGCAGTTCTGGACCTGAAGAGTGACTGGGCAAAGTTTAACACCGAAACTAAACTATTAAAGGAGAACGAGTTAACCTGTTATTTTAATCGCTTCATCATTCATATCTATGTTTTTACACTGGGAATTAAAACAAAACAAACAAAAAAAAACCCTAAAGACACACAATTAAACCAGGCAGTGTAAACCTCAGCACAACTGTCTAAATATAAGTGAAGATTAAAATGTTGCTCAAAGAGGCCACGTATATATATGGAGATGGCAAAGATACTAAAATGTATGACTTCACCTCATCTGTATCTCTGAATACATCGCCCTATCACTCATTTGCACAAATGAGCTCAAAATTAAAGTTATTTTCACTTAAACCTTTAAAGACCCAAAAGCATCCACTGACTCAAAATGTCTAAGACCTTTTAAACCACAAATTTTATCCATACAGTGAAATCATTCAGGTAAACTGCAGTGTCTCAGCATTTCAGCATCAAATGTCTTTTTAAGTTTGAATAAATGAATTCACTATTGTTACTTAATTAGTTACATATTTATTTTGCTGGAAAAAAACCCCACATTTTTTGCTGTTTCTTTGCTTTGATTTAATGACTTTTGAATTGACTCTGCACTTTTATTTACACCTACATATTCAGTACATTAAACATGTGAAAATATCTGACTTTCACTCAGAAATGCTAAAGATGATATTATAAGCATTATAACATCAATCAATCAATCAATCAATCAATCAAATCTCATTTATATAGTGTCACATCATAACAAAAGTTATCTCATGACACTTTACATTTAAAGTTGGTCTAAACCACACCCTTAAGTCAATTTACAGGTAATGAACGGTCAAACACAGAGCAACACCAAGTCTGGAGCTGACAAACAACACACCATACTGCATTCTGCATATAAGCTTTTTAACAAAAATAATATCTTCACATGGACAGTAACATTTTGTAATCGTCAACATCTCAATTAGTGACTCTTATATTATAGTTTCAAACTTTAGCTGTGGAGTTTTTTGGAATCATGATGTATTTATTCTGCTCTACGTGGTTCATCATTTAATTACCTAATGCTGGTAGACATAAGTCCTGGCTCTTTGACATCTACTGTCAGACATCTGCTCGTACTGTACATGAACCCCACACCGTCTCAATCAAACTGACAGATGTAAAACTGACTTGTATTGGGGGGGGGGGGGGTTGTACCAAATACCAACTTAATGAGACTATAATGTGCTTTTGGCAAATGACCAACTAGTTTTCATCCAAAAGTTGACAGGGTTCCCCCTTCGTTTACTCGTGCTGGTTCAGATCGGACATGGTTGTGTTATCATCGATGCTGAATAGAAAATATGCGCAACAGGGGCGTTGCCTGGCAACATCTTTATGATGCAAAGTGACTTCCTCAATGGACTAAAATGTGACATCCTGTGTGTTGGTCCTGGTGGGAGTGGGAAAGCACTGAAACAACAGCTCCATACATTCCTCACTGATTGAAATGTTTTAGTCAAAACATATCTGGTGTGATCGGAGCACGTCTGTAGAAGCATCGTCTTCACACTCTGGGTTTTTTTTTTTCTTTTTTTCATTGCCCCCCTCCTCTCGTCTGTTTTTGTCAGTGTCTGGATGGCTCGTTGGCTCTCTTCCAGATTATCAGCCTGACAGCAGCAATTCTTTAGTTTGACACAGAAGCTCAACCACAAACTTCTCCAGCTCTGTTTTTTTCTGTCTGCGCTGAATGTTAGACCCACCAGAGTGAAGAAGGCCAACATGATTTTACACCAAATTCAGACACTACATTAAAACATCACCTGCACCACACTTTTAATCCCCCTCAGCCAAATATAGCATAAGATTCTGTTGAAAGTTACTGCCCTTTAATTTAGATTAGATTGTCTTTGTGTAAAACTTATGACCTCCGCTGTTTTTGCCGGCGTTTGTTTGTTTGTCTGTTCGTTAGTTAGCAACATAACTCAAAAAGTTATGGATGGATTTTGATGAAATTTTCAGAAATTTGTTGGCAATGTCACAAGGAAGAAATGATAAACTTTTGGGGGTGATCCAGAAGAAATCCTGAATTCTGGATCACTTTGAAATTTTCGTTAACATTGGGGTCAATGGGGCAAAACATTTTGTTTCTCAGGATCTGGGTTAATTATTGACCAAACCTAATGAAATTTTCAGGAAATGTTCGCTCTGAGACAAG